>JBBPCV010658512.1:0-11190 GCA_037974505.1 Plocamopherus tilesii
GTTTGGAAGAGGTATATATATATATATATATATTATATTAAAAAAAAAAAAAGGGTAAAATATGATGCTTTAAAAGTTCCTTATATTTTAAAAAATTGTGAGGTAAAAGCAAATTCCTAGTTGGTGCATGGCAATCATCTGCTCATGGTAGACTCTTCAAATACTGTTCAAAATATGTCAACAATAATTCCTTCAAAAGCAAAAAAATTACATAGTTATGAGCAAATGTAGCAAACTCTCCCCATCCTAACACCCACCTGGAAAAAAAACAACAACCCCAAAAACCCTAGGAAACTCTTTTGACAATGTGGGAAAGTCTTCAATAAAGCACATAATATACACTCAAAACATACCTTTGCTTCGTCCTCACTAACAGTTCCGTCTGAGTCAATATCAAATTCATTGCGTTTCATAATTTCAGGATAGTCCACTCTGAAGCCAAAGATAATACACATAATATTGTATCACTCCCTTTCATTTCCTTAAAAACATGTACAGGTCAAAGTCTAGAAGAGGAAACTACCAATCAAAATAAATGGATTTAAATGAATAAGAACTTGATGAAGCTTGAGTACTCTGGCTCCTAAGAAGAACTATATTTAATTTTATAGGTAGGTCCATTGCATGCAATAATATACATACAGTACTTTTATCATTATGAAGGCAGAGTTTATGCCTAGCATCAGAGTGTGGGACTCACAGATTTTTTTCCCATTGTTTCATTTCTGTTTCTATTTCATTTTTATAAAGATTATTTTGAAATGTTTGTCAAGCTATGGAATGCATTATGAATAAAGGAATAAATACAATGTTTAGTGTATAAAACGAAAAAAGTAAGGAAAAAAGAAAAGAAAGGGATCAGTACCAGATTTATCCAGCAGTAAATAACATAAATCTAAAGACACTATTCCAAATGCAACTGAAACACAGGAGTCAATCAAATAACTCCC
Organism: Plocamopherus tilesii; assembly: GCA_037974505.1. Taxonomy (NCBI): domain Eukaryota; kingdom Metazoa; phylum Mollusca; class Gastropoda; order Nudibranchia; family Polyceridae; genus Plocamopherus; species Plocamopherus tilesii. The sequence goes on from JBBPCV010658512.1 coordinate 951, forward strand.
TACACCCCCCCCCCCCCCCACCTCCCCAACCAAATACATTTTTTCCACTCCCCATTGGTATTAATATCTTACATGCCATCTTGATTAATATCCAGGGAGGCAAATGCAAGGGAAGCAGTTTCAGCATCTTTCACTCTTTGCTTTTCAGCTTTTAACTCTGAAGAAGAGATATAGAGCCATTGTTTTGTAAACAAAATATACACAAATTATCATAAATATTCCACAAAGATCACTTCATAGATATGACTGACATGAGAATTTAGTAAAAAGTGATACTTTTAATTCATGTTTCATCTTGCTATATTGGAAAAGTCAACAAGAGTTCATAAAAAGAGCAAACAAACCTTCCCATTTCTTTTTGTGTTCTTCTATAGCAGCGTTCTCTGGCCCCTCAGCTTCTGTCTTCAAAGCTGAAACAAATTCAAAATCAAATCTGTTCACATTCACAAAAGATAAATTCTAAAAATGATTCCGCAAAAGAGAAAAATTACAATCTAGAGAATGAAGCCACGGATGAAAAATGAATGACAAAGAGAATTTCTTCAAAAATGTAAAAATTTAAATTTGAAACATAGAAATGTGTGTGTTTGTCTGTGTGTACATTTTGAAATACAGTTTGCATGTTATGCTAAAATGTCAAACATTAATGTATTCAGAAATGAATTTTTATAATAGTATAATATAATAATTGAAATATATTTAATAGCCATGAAATATGTAACAGCCAGCAATAGATGCCTGATTACTCTGGGTTTAGGTATTGTGCGTTAACCAAGTGCACTGGTAGCCAGCTTTTTCTACAAAATTCTATTCTAAATCGAACAAAATTATAAAAAGACACCTTAAATAAAATTATTTAATAAGAAACCTCAATAAAGAACTTACTATCTGCAGTATCTCTTTCGCTGATCAAGGTATTTTTCTCTTGCTCCAATTCACTCAATCTTGACTGAAAGAAAAGAGGAAGGGTTAGAGTTTAGATAAGGCTTCAAAATACAAATTCAAGCACATGTCAGTGTTATATACATCTTGCAAACCGACAGTTTTCTCAGAAATGGATAATGTAAGAACATCCTCCTTTATTTTATTTTACATCCTTCCTTAAACTACAAAATAAAACAATAGAAAAAAAATCCAGTCAGACAAAAGCTCACAAAACCAAAAATAAAACAGAAAACTGCATATATAAACTTTCAATTATCCATATCACCCCACCATCAGTATTATAAAACAAAAAAGAAAAGAAAAAAAAACACAGACAAAATAAAATAACAAATCATGAAAATGGGGGGAAAAATATTCCAAACTCTATGTGTAGAAAAACGCATCCGTTTACCAGCTTTTCATCCTTCTGTCGTTTTCCTTGTTGCATGTATTCTTGCTTAACTTTGTAGCCTTGCTCTTGATTCCGACGTAAAACTTCTTGTAGCTGACGCTCTGATTCATAAAGTACTCTGCCAAAAAAGTATATATTTTCTTTCTTTATATATAAATGATAGAAGCATATAATATATATGTACACATCAGGCAGCACCAAAGTAGTAAAACTTAGTCTTACACTATTTAAAGAACATTTTAGGCTTTTATTGCAGTTTGGCATGCTTTGCATCTATTTAGTTTTGAATCTATACAAGAAATGTGATGATAATAATAATAATAATAATAGTGTTTCGAGTTAACTGAAGTCATAAATAATATGTCAGTTACTGAGATACAATACCATGCATGATTAGTGTCAATTCTCCAACTAACAATTGTAACATCCTAATGCTAAATTAAATAAACCTAGAAACAATTTAATGGAAACATGTAGACAATCAACTTCGCAAGTGTCCAAACCACAATGAGCAAAGCAATAGACAAAGTTGCTATGTGCTTATACTGTCTTCATTAAGTTATATTTTCAGTATACCGTTTCAGATTCTTTATTTTTAAATTTTCAACTACATCCAAACAATGTACAATTAAAGTTTACAATACATGTAGTATTGAGCATTGAAAAGCTGGAATTTTGGACTTGTGAAATTATAAGAGATCTATTTGGAGTTGCAATGATCCATGCATTTTGCAATACTTGGCTCCAATGACAAATGGAAAGGCATGTTTACATTTTTTTTTTTACCTTTAAATTTAGATTCTAGATCTGAATCTAGATGTAAAACATCTAGAATCTAGATTTAAACAAAAGGATTTCAATTAACACTATGAGTTTCTTCTAGATCTAGATCTCTATATATAGATCTAGGTGTATTTATCAAGTGCCCGCTGTTAGAAATGTTTGAAAGTAAGATCAGCGTCAACATTTTCGAGATCTGTTGCATATATATGCTTGATATATATGCTTGCATATTGACACATTTCATGAAAAGCAATAAATCTACACATATTTGGAGCAACCCTAATATTTCACCATTTAATAGGCTTGAGATTGAGCATGTCTCTATGTATGAAAATCAATATTTCAGGAAAGGAAGAGTGAACGTTTTTAGTGTTAAAAATGTTTAGAAGCATTGTTTTGGTTTCATATTATAATCCTCAAACATAAATCCCACCTCATTGTTTAGACAGACAATCTGAACAATACTCATGTTAAATGTCCACATTTGAACAGAGTGTCATCTACAGAAAACACTACTGTTTAGTAATATTTAAAAATGCTGCCAGATGACCATAACTCACTTGCAAGTATCCTCACAAACGATCATTCCTTCATATTCATCTGATCCATCACAACAATCTGTAAAATGAAAGTAATGAAACAACAGATCAGGTTAAAAAAAAGTGTAGTTTATACAAAATGAATTCAATGTATTCTAGATCTAGATCCACATATTCCCAGAAAGATGTAGATCTAGTTCTGACAGAGTGTTTAGCTTATCAGACAAAGCTGTCCTACATACAAGGCCCTGTTGCAAGCAAGTCGTGTTTTAAAAATTAATATTGCATCATAATATGACTGTAAGGAAGTGGGTTTATTCGGTGCATACTACCCAGGTTAAGTAGGTTATGTCGTAGGGTAGTGAGGGTTGTCTCCCACCTTACCCCTCGATGCCTGGATTTTCCTTGCATCCTATATATTAGTAGTTGAAGTAGTAGAGCCGGTTGTTGATGAAGCTAGACCCGAAGATGCTTGTCAGAGCTGTTATCCCCAAATACCTGCCCTTTGTTGTGATACCACCTTCTGCGAGGGGGACGTTCGCCCATCGGACAATTAATCTTTGTTATTTCGAGATAACATGTTTAAAGTATCGAACAGAAGAATGCAGGAAGACCGACAGCACAGACCATGTGAAGGCCTTTACATGTTTATCTCATTAGGCGAGGAAGGAGATCCTTAGAAACATAGGTGAGAACCAACATTCTTGGTGTTTCTATTTCATTAAAACTTTGAGATCTTCATCTTGTGTATACAAAAACCCAAGTTTGGGAAGAGTACCCTTCTTTTGTCATAGGGAATGCTGACAGACCATAATATTATCAATATACAGTAGACACCTTATATCACAAACTCCTAGGGACCAACGAAACTGGTTCATGTTATCAAGAATTTGTGTTAAAAGGATTGAGGCAAACTGAGAAAAAAAAAAAAATGATTTGAATTTTGAGGCAATAATTTTACATGTGTCGTCCCAGGGAGTGAAGATCTAGTCAATCAAAGTGTATTGAAAGAAAGATGCTGCTATGGTGCATGCAAGCAAAGCAACTCGACATGAGTTTAGTCCACTGTGGTTGGCCGAAAAGAAAGGGGAGGCGGGTGTGTTGAAAAAGGGGATAGATACTAGCAACAAGCATTGGGGTAACCGGTAGAGGCTGGGACTACCTATGCTAAAGTCACAGCAGCCCGGATCTCTGTTGGTGCAAGAAAAAGTGGGAAAACTCGGAAAAAAAGATTGTGTGGAGCACCGGTTTCGGTTCGTGTAAACAAGATCTAGTAAAATTTGAGTTTGTGTTGAGGAATATTGCATTAATTGAATAAAGAAGAAAAAATCGAGATTTCATTTTAAACGAATTCAACAGTATACATATATATAATTTCTGGACTTTATGGCATTGACGTTCTAACCAGCTAATGCACTGAACCAACCATGCTCAAATTAAAAAAAAACCAAACGATTCATTCAGATTTAGCCCCTCCGTGTTAAAGTATTCATGATATAATAATTGTTTATTGTGATAGTCACGACAGTGCCGACGTACTAATGTAAATGTGTCTATTAATTATGACATAGATGTAATATCCTATGTATAAACTCCAAAGTCAGAAAGTGAGATAATTGTAACTCACAGAAAATATTCTAGATTAATATTGTTCCAATCTAAGTATGATTGTAATTAGTTTTATTGAAGCTCAATAACACTAACAGTACCATGGTGTTAAACCAAAAGTACATGTGGTGTGGTGTCGACACTCATGAGAAGTGCGCTGAGAACAGCTGAAAGCGGTAGAATAAGACAGTCATCGAAGTGACATGTGTGTTTCTCCATGCTGTTTGTGTAAAATCTTGGAGCTATTGTGGAGTGAATCCTGAAGTGCAGGCGTCCACCAGCCAAATTTGATTTTATTTCATTCATTCTTTAATTATTGCTTTGATTTATGTGACATTGTCTGTTATTACTAATTAAATCTGTATTTGTCATAAAACGTACACATTTGATTCCTTATAAGTATTTGAAATACTGTTCCAGAGAAACTGATGGATATTTGTCATTCTATTTTTAGTACACCCTTTTAATGCATATATATGTCTACTTGATAATGAGTCTGAACATTAACTGAAGACATTATTCCCTCGAGTGATATCCTGACAATGACAAGCATCACTTTGTTCCTATTTCCACAAGATCTGTAAACTGAATAGTGCTATTATCGTACTTTATAACAGGAATTTTGATGAAAAGCATACTTTTAGATATATTGCTACCAAACCTGGGCTTCTCTGTTTTCTGTACAAAAATATTGGATTAATCATTGAATTGATTGAACATTATAAAAATCTTCAAGCAAAGAAAATCAGTTCGAAGCACAGTCACATGTATCCATGTATATATCATTTATTATTTCATGCAAATCTTACCACAAATGCCATCATTGACACGAGATGAAAGAATGTAAACTCCCTTGTACCCTTTGTTATTGCAATGAAAGAGACCATTTTCACAAGCTGAGGTTCCTATAAGAAATGTGATAAAAACATGTTTTCTTTTAAAAACTATGAATGAAACATTAGTAACAGTGGGAATGACAACAAGTACTGAAAGTGAAAATGAATACAGATTGGCACTTAAATGAATGTGTAATGATAAAAATGTTGAATAAAATCACTAGCCAGCTACATCCAATAACACACTTTACATAATATAATGATTACAAACTCTATTTCTATTTGAACAGCTAACAGGGGCATTCAACAACAACATAAAACTTGTCATATTCCCTTTATCATACCTGGTTCATCAGAGCCATCACTGCAATCACAAAAGTCATCATTGACATGATCCACTGGAATCACCTTGCCATCAGTGAGGCATTTGAATTCTACCTCATTCTTGTAAAATGAAGCCTCTGAAAAGAAAGTATATATTAAATTGTAACAAAAACAGCTGTTATAGATGGTCTCTGGCATTCTAATAAAAACTGATCGCACAACTTTATAAAATATGTACAAAAATCCACAAAATGAAACCTTTTTTAAGTGTCAGTTACTTGGTACAATGTATATTATATATGTATAGGAATATTTTTCATTACATGGGGATGGGGGGGAGGGGGCAGAATATAAAAATCTTAACATTTTTTATTATTGTCTGAATATTTTGAATGCATGAATGTAAGACTAAAAAATTTCAAATTGTCGGACTTAAGGTAAGGTAGAATTGGTTTTATATTAGCTGAGAATAACGGCAGCCTCGAATTAAAATCAGCCGATTACAAATATATTATGTCAAAAATGTTTTGTCTATTTTTACTGTCTCGTAAAGATGGTCTTCAGGACTATTTTCATGATTTCATACACACAGACAGTCTTGAGGGCTATTTTTACGGTCTTGTTAAAGACAGTCTTTGATGTTACATTTATGGTCATTAGACTACATGAAAACGTTACCACTTATATATTATAACTGTTATGTTCATGTTATTCTTATCGCTATTGTTTCATTAGATGTGTTGTGCAAATGAGAAAAGAAGTGGCTTTATTGTTGACAGCTCGCGGGGGATAGACTGGGTGGACGGCTAGTCACTTGGTATGACTGAATTTGATTGGTCTGAGCATTTTCCCAGTAAATTCATTCATCTGCTACACCATCAATCGACATTTCCCATATTTACATACTTTGGCTGATCCCTTTTTCATTTTCTTTATTGTTAGTACATTTAATCCTCAATATATTGATCCAATAGAGACATTTTATTTAGACAACCGCTGGCTGTCAACGCGCGCCTGCACAAAGATGTCAAAGAACAGATAAAGATGGGGAGGGGGAAGGGGAGGGGAGATCTTCTATCTCTTCACTCCACACGTGCCACTTCTAGACATCAGGGGAGAGCAAGTCCTTAGTAGTGCTGGGAAGCGGACCTTACACTTAGTAGTAGTAGTAATCTAGTAAGGTCCGCTTCGGGCCAGCACTCTCCTCCTTCCCACCACCACCATCCACCGCCGCCCGCCTCTTAACGGTTAGTCTCATGGGAAGCAAAATGCCCTCCTCCCCCTCATCAGTAGCCTACCAGTACAGTGCAGTCAGTGCAGTATGAGTATCATGTATCAATGCAATGACTTTCCCACCACCACCATCCATACCACTCCCTTCCCACCTAACAGGGGCATTGATTCATAATCATATGAATATGAGCCAAATGCCATTTTTTTCTTAAAATGTTTGGCAACTTTCTAAAGCAACTTTCTAATTATTTGGCGAAGACGCCAGAAAACATCTGGCCACGGTCTGCCTTGCATTTCCACAATGGCCACCATGTAAACAATAACGGGACCGCAATTGTACCAGAGAGCCCTCTTTTTTAATTAATCCAATACATGTACACTTCTTATATCTCTCCTCTGAAGATTGGTGGATCCTACAAATAAACATGTCAAGCTGGCAAAAACGACTCTTGGGGGACTTGTGCCGTGCCATTAAAGCTTCATGATTCATGTCAAATTCAAGCACTTGATTTATATATGATACACCCAGCTCCAGTTTAATACGCCACGCAGAGTGGCTATTTTTATGGTCTGATAAAAGCGGTTGCCGGGGCTATTTGTACAGTCCTGTAAAGATGGACTCTAAGGCTATTTTTACGGTCCATTACCGACATTTATGTGATAACTGATGTCTTTATTCTAATCGATGTTTTTTTGTTTTGTTTTGGGTTTTTTTTTGTTACAACATTAGTAGAAGTGCTGTTATTCAAATGTGAAAGGAAATGACTATACTGACTAGTTGGGTTGGAGGAAGATCTATCTCTCCACTCCACGCATGCCACTCTACTTTCTAGACTGGCCAGGGGACGGTAAGGTCTTACCCTTAGTCTGTGCTAATTAAAGATGTGGACAGCTTTCTTCACCTTCCCGCCACCAACCTATACACCGCCACTTTATGTCTCGCGTAAAGCCAAAGCCTGCCCACCCCGAACCGCCTAGGTTGCCACCCATAGAGACAGTGCAGTATGAACACACATAACTATATAACTGTCCCACTCCCACCACCATCCACCCCTCCCTCCCCTCTTCTCTTAACACTGACACCTCACGGGAAATCAAGCTGACCACACACACCCCCTTCCCCCATGTATGTGTTATGGGATGTATTCGAGGCGCTTCTCTATGACTCATAGTACCAAAATACACACAAAAAAAACTGATTAAAAGATGTGGAAATAATTAAATTATTAAATATTTCTTGCAAGGATTTTTAGCCACTGCTGTTTTCAATTTCAAACTAAATTTTGAACATTTCTAGAGTTACGTCCCTTGATTTCACTGGTGGGAACAACCAAAGAGCTTGTGGAGAAATACAAATAATATGTATGTAATATTAATATATAAGTATGTAATTTCCAAGTAGTATTCAAGTATTCGATTATTCATAGTAGTAAGTGTTCAACAAGCACACTGATCATTCCACATGTAAGACAATCGTGTTCTAGCAGAGGAGTAATGTGCTGAGGTGTGGGAAGACACTGTTATAATTTTGCAAAGTAAATAAAGATCAGTGTCTGGCTGTGAAGTACTTAAAGATGAGTTGACTTACTCTGCTGCAAGATTTTAAGAATTTTTTTCTCTTTACAGCCTGTTATGGAATTGTTCAAGTGCCAACAGGTCCATGGTTTTGCAAGAAATGTGAATCACAGGAAAGAGTTGCACGTGTGGTAAGAAGGAAAAGCAATGAAATGAGAGAATGTCCATAATTTATAGTAGTAAAACAATGAAACAAAATGTAGCAGACTATAATTGTGCTCTGAATTTTAGACAATTAATTACATGTTAAAATGAAATTTATTAAACGTTTGTACCCTTGTCAATATATAGATGATTTTTTAAAAATTAATCTTTTTTTTTTTTTTTATTAGCACAGAAGTGATTCTGTAATGCTATATATATATAGTGATCACATTTAACATTATTGAAGCTTATTTCCAGATAACTGCATCTTGGTTTCCATAATTTTACATTATTACTATAATATCATTCCAGAAATGTGAATTGTGTCCTCAACGGGATGGAGCATTAAAAAGAACGAACTCTGGAGGTAAATGATGAAACTGAAGTGAACAGAGTGTAATTCAGACATTTTATATTTGCACACTTTCTATTGGCACTTTGGGTGGTTTTAGTGTCAATGGTGATAATTTTTATTATTTCTTTCACTACCTACGACTCCACCATTTTAGTCCATGCGTTTAGTACCACATCCACCATTTCCATGGAATTAGACACTTCCCCTTCTTGCCTTTCTATCTAGATCGAGATTAGATGTCTAGATTATATGTAGATCTATAGATCTGTCTGGAAGACTTACTTGACTTAGAACCTACCGCTGGCGGAGTCATCTATTCAAGTAGCTTCGGTAGTTCTCCTTATCCCTAAATGTTGCCCAATTTAGTCTGTTCTGGATCTAGAAAGAATATTTAGATTTTAGATCTAGATTTCTAAATCAAGATATGTATATATATTCTAAATCTATCTATCTATTACAATCACCAGACATCGGTAGACAGGTAGACCTCTTTCAAAATCTATATTATATATCTAGATCTGTCACTTTGGAATGATTCTGAGCTAGACCATCAAGATACCATAGATTCAGGATTGTATCAACCTGCAATTTATTTTGATGCAGGGCCGTCAAACAGATGGTATGAATGAGATACATCTCAGAGCAGATGGAAACAAAAGACATTTCTATTCATGTGATAAATCTTCTCCAACAATGAACATGTAATTGACTATGGGTCCATTTCCATAGTCACTAATGGACTAATTGAGATGCTGTCATAATGTTTAATGCCTGTCCTTAGATATGTCTTGTTTTTCTAAAATGATTTCATTTCTACAGGATGGTGTCATGTTGTGTGTGCACTTTACATTCCTGAGGCATGGTTTGCAAACGTGCAAACAATGGAGCCAATTGTTTTGTCATCAGTTCCTCAAGAAAGATTTAACAAGGTATCATGTGTTCAATTTACAAGGATGTGAATCTAAACAATTTTCTTTGATTTCCAATTTTTAACATGCCTTGATAAATATAATTGCTCTCCTTTTAGTTTTATGTTATTCCTTAGTTATACAAATGTAAGCATAACGCAACCACAGGCAACAATAGCACCATTCTTTCTATTATAAGCTGTTGCTGTTAGAAACCATACAGCTATTGGTACAGAGTACAGTGTAGGTCCGTATCTCTGATTAATACTATCCATTGTGATCAGATACATTCTACCGACCATGGTTCTGGGTGAACCATAATTCACACAACAAAACTCTCGTGCGTTCTATTAACACTAAAAAATTCAGAGATAGCCCAGTCATAGCTCATATACATTAGTATTCTGTGAGTTTAGTGGGTCCAAGAACGAAGAAAATAAACCCGGATGAGCACAAACAAAATACTGAATTATAAAAATAGACTCGGCGTCTATGTGATGCCTTAAAAGTTCCCTCCCTCTTCTACTTTCTAGATTAAGACAAGATTGATTTAGCTACCCTCTGTTTGTTTGTTATTGCTACTACTTTCTAGATTAAGA
>JBBPCV010659622.1:0-11190 GCA_037974505.1 Plocamopherus tilesii
CACACACACACACACACCTATATATATATATATATATATATGTGTGTGTGTGTGTGTGTGTATATATATATATATATATATATATATATACATACATATAATATACTTTTAAGACGGCTCCTCCTTTTAAATATTGTTATAGACGTTTCTTCACCCCGTTGGTGTTTATTTCTACAACAGACGTACAAGTATTTACTTCAAGGCTACTTGACATTGGATTCATGCTTTAACCAAAGGCTAGAAAATTAATTTCCATTTGACTGATCATAAGAAAATTATAGATTGCCTCAGATGAGTCTTACCGAGCAAAAACATTATAATGTTGTTATCATGTTCAACTATTCGTTTGATAAATTTAATCAAAGTCCTTAATTGCATGTTTTCTTTAATTAAAGCACAACTAATTTAGAATCAATGAGAACTGAAAGTTGGACCTACCGTCATGCAGGCTCAGTAAGATAGCAGGGGATCCGTTCATTATGACAGCGCGGCTTTGCGCTCAACGGTGAACTTTATTCGCTGAACGGATTTAGAATACGCCACGAGGGCGGTAACCTTCGTTATCTATCACAGTTTTAAAAACGCCCACTATATTTAGAAGTGCCTCAGGGCAAGTATTATCTCTTAGGGACAACCTACCTGTTGATCTTTGTTCACCCACTCATCCCAAAATTCTTGGTTGTTCCTGGAATCACGTAACAGATTGGCAGCTCTGAAAGCATCGGAGCCAAACTTGCCGACGTCGGCGCCGGTTTGCACCACGGCCTTACCGACAGGAGCCGGGAGAAAGCCTGCCAGGGTAGCAGCCACCACTGTGCACAGCACTAGGAGCAGCTGTCAACATAAAACATCGAGAAGCTTCGATGTTAGTCATGGTGATGATATTAGTGTCTATAGTTATGATTGGTCAAAGTCTTTTCTGAACAATTGTAAATAGCTATAATTGAATTTATATTTACAGTCGATTACTATCATGCGTCAATGTTACTTATTAATCGGTACATAAGAGGGGGAGAAGAACTAAAATATTTTTTCAATAACTGAAATGTGAAGCAAGTTTTGTATTTGATCTGCAGGTTCTTTTGAACACGAGAAAAGATCGGGCCAACCAAATCATGTTATTCCCATACCCCCAACACCACCCCGAACAATAAACCCAAAAACTTTGCCTGGAAAAGAAAAACGAAAAGTAAAATAAAACCAGATAACTAATAAAACAAACTTAGTCTAAAGAAATGAAAGAAAGACACATACACTTGCACATAGTCGTTCATGTCCAAACTCCCACAAGAGCACTTTCACATATATATTTTATGTATAGTGTAATGCTGAATTACCATAACCTGGAAATGTAATATATATCCCAGGCAAATGCCCCGCCCTGTAATATTACACAACTCGCTGTACGTACAGTCGTATTGGTTCAAAACCCCCTTTGTTTGTTTCTTTTAAAAGCTATGAATGGTGTTCTTCTAATCAAATACTATGCAAAATTTTGATTGCTATTTGTTTTCAGGTTTATGTCACTCCTGGGAAATGGATTGTTGGATAGATCTGACGGCCAGCCAATAAAGAAATATGATATTCAGAATAAAATGAGTAACAATACGACTAGCTTAGTAAGTGATTATATCTTAGCTTAAGTTATTTATAATTTTAGAATAATACCCCATGAACTACCCAATGAAATAATGTAGGCATTTGCATTTTTTAAAGAAATCTACTTGTTTATGTTAAAGAACATCGGCATGTAGCATTTAAAAATAGTTTAGCAATAGCATGATAGATGGATAGATACATTTAAATATAGACTTTTTCTGTTTGAGTATAATAAATGGATGTAAAATACTGTATTAATGTAATTAATTGAAATATACATATGACTTTGAGAATAATTATCTTTGAAATAATGTGTTGTTGTTCCTTTACCCAGTGACGTATGAATGGGCACTGTGTATTATCTTCTAGGTGTGCGTGAGACTAGAAGGGTTTTTGTCATGGAATATACCTCGTTGTGAGATGTTGAATTAATGCATTACAATATAAATTACTTATAATTGAACGTAAGAAATTGTTTGTTGACTTTTTGTAACCAGTGCTTGTCTAATGAATTGTCAAGCCAAAAATACCTAAGAAACGAACCATAGTTCTATTACTTTTATTTAATTGTATTCAAACTTTAACAAGAGTCAACGCAAACAAGTCAAGTAAATGTAGATTTTAAAGAAAGGAAAAGTGATTGCATGCAAATGATTAAGTGGCTTTGCGAAACAACCGATCGAGGAATGGGACATGGATGCATACGGAGATAACGATAAAGAAATAATAATGTAAAGTAAAATATGACAATATAAAGGACGGCAATATGCTAACAAATTTTAATGGTCGTGGTGTGCAAAATGTAGTATCTTAACCGGGCAAAACTTCGCATTCCTGCGCGGGAATGTGGCTTCAGAGGACGTGATCGTCAAGAGCCAATGAAATGGCTATTTGGTTGCGCGCGTCAAATCAAAATAGCGACTTGGAAAAGCGGCGAAAATAAACCATCCAATAAATAAATTTAATACTCCGAAGGCGGGACAACGTTAACAATTAAGCAATCGTAACCTGGCGACTCAGATTAGACATCCTCTTTTATTTCACAAACTCGAACGCGTACGGATGAACCACCGAGTCCGCTAACACCCATTTCGCATATTCTCCGTGTCCGTTTATTCGCTCCGTTTTGCTCTTTCCTGCTAAACAGGATCTTCATCGCAGATGGCTATTCAAAGCCGTAACATTGTCACAGACGGGAAGCAAGCACCTCGATAAATACATTTTACATTTCTAAAGATAATTCCATTACTACTTACTCTTACCACTTATAGCTATCATAATTAAGAATAGTTGAAATATAATATTTTACATTTGTTTCGAATTGGATTCTACGATTAGTATTTTCTTTTTATTTATTTATCAAACATTGAGCGGTATTGATTATATAAAAATCCCCACAAATTCAAAGATATAATACAAACATCTATCGAACTCGAAGTAAAAATCGATTAAAATTATTTTTGACATGAAATAATTAACAAAGGACGCAAAAAACAAAAGGCTTTTCACGTGAGCAAGAAGCATACACTAAGATTTCAAGAATTTTGGAACATTACAAAACATTTCATTTACGTAATTTTAAACCGCTTTTCTTGTGTTAAACGACTTCCGAGAACTGACCCTTCCGAATTAAAAAGAGCAACAACAAAAGCCGGGCCGAAAACATGTGGTTTGAATTTTTACGGCAGTCCGATTTGCGACAGCAAGAACTAATCAATTGCAATTTAAACAATTTTAAAGGACACTTTTGAAATGTTATATATAATAAGTCATCGCACGAAATGACTCATTAAATCGACTAAGAACTCAAACCAAGGAAACTCAGAAGAGCCATGCAATGCATTTCGGAATCACTACACAGGCTTACACTTCTTTTATATTTTCCAAGACATTGTGTACCTACGTTACATGGACATACGACCACAAATGTCAGGGGTAACTCTTGTTTCATCGATGCGTAGACTATAGGATTTTCCTTACCTATGGCTATCGAGGAAGACCAAAAGCAGAAGTCAAATGGGAGAGTAAAGGAGACAGTGAAATGACATAATACCGTTCAATCCATTGGGTATACATCGCAGACGCTCAAATCCCATTTCAACGAATTTCAAAATGAAACCAAATTTCTGGCGTACCTTCATTTTGCGCTTTTCCTCTGCTGTTTCTCCAACGGAAAATAAGCAAGATGGTCTCAACAACGCAGACCAGCGATCCAGCTGACACTAAACACTACCCAGAGGTCGGTGAGCTCTTTTAAAGAGCACTTTCTCAACTATAAGAATTAATAGCTGAATAATATCGGATAGCACGGCCCAAAGCGAGCAAAGGTACAGGCTAGAACAGCGAGGGTTCATCTTAATGTTACGGTCCAAGCCGTGGTCGCTTGCCTCCATTTACATTTTTACACCAGAATTAAAAAGGCCGGTAGGGCGAGGAAGCTAGGTCCAGGCCCTGCCTCAAGCCAAGTCTAAATCCGAAAGCCTCAGATTATTGCGAGGTACAGTTTTTTCATTGGAATCCGTTGTGCTACTAGGAGAATCCCGCCGTCTTGTAGTTATCGGATCTTTGTCTTGGTCGACACGGTTTACGAGCGGAGTTTTAGGGCCGGCTACAAAACGGTCCGGTCACCGGCCTTAGGTAAATGCGAGCAGGATTTAGATGTTAGGCAGCCAAGTTGCGACGGGGAGGGAGTTGAAGTCTGCAGCGATGTATTGAAAGTATGTAGAAATATGACAGAGCAATGATAGGCATAATGGGACAGTTGCAGGCTTGAAAATTAGCATCTCACAGATATGCCATGAGGGATGAGTAAATAAAAGAAAAGGAAGAGAATAACTTCGATTGGTCCAAAGGAAGACGCCGAAGGGTCAAACAGGTATATTATTAATTGCGTGTTTATGTGCTGGGGAGTTCCCAGCTGAACTTTATTTCCGTACAGAAAGATTTGTTTACAATGTAATCAGAACATGTCACTGTATACTATATACTCAGACTCAATGTACATAGACTCTATGCACTCAGACTCTAGTCTGAGATCACTTTGTGCAACAGTCAGCTAAGACCGCGATTGGCCTTGGTGAGTAGACAGATTTCTAGAACATTGGTTTACTTTCAGTTTGTCGCAATAGCAATTCATTTTGAAGGAACTTAGAGAATAATTAGGAAGTCGCCTGATTGCGGTTAATGAACGCTACGCTCGTTTAATATTGATTTCGTTCTTTGAAAAGTAGATGTTGTAGAGATAGTGTGCTGTTCTTAGATTAGATAAGACGTCACTTCATTTTACAGAATCTCAAGGTTAAACAGCTAAGTGGAAGAGCTACGACCACGTTAAGCCTAAAATAGTTGTATTCAAATGTACTAAGTAAGAAGCATCGGCGGCTATAGCTTAAAACGTTCAATGTTGCAACATTTATTTTCACATCGGATGCCCACTAAAATAGAAGAAGAAATTCGAAAAGAAAATAGCTCAAGAGGGCAGAACAAATAAAAATGGGCTCTGGGATGTCTAAATTCGAAACTTGTGAGAAAAATATATATTGGACGGTCTTACTGAGAATGATAAAGAAAAGGCAGACATTCTTAATGAATATTTTTTCGAGATTTCCGTACATGAAATCTTTTATATTTGCGAAATCTCAAAGAAAAACAGTAATAATCAATTGTTGTTGTCATAAGATATGACACTATTATGTTGAAGTTATTGAATTTAAATATATTCTATCCTAGATGAATGGAGATGACTAATATTGCTGCTTTTTTAAATGAGAATTTAAAAAATATCAAGAATGACAGATTAATAACCCTAATGTTTGTTTAGTGTAAAGTATTTGAACAAATTCTAAAAGGTCATTTAAATAAAATAAATAAATTGTTGTCCAAACACAAATATGGCTTTCAATGTCAACGTCTCACAATTTTATTTGTGACTATGGATGGTTTTACAAAACAGTGACAAGAATTATACAGTTGATGCTAGGTCTTTGGATTTTAAGACGCCTTTGATTCAGGACCCCATAACAAGACTAATTATAGAGCTTGAAGCATTTAATATCACTGGAAAATATTACGTTGGATTCAATCTCTTCACTCAAATCATACGCAAAAGTTGTCGTAAACAGTGAAACCTCTGTTTTGCAATATATAGGAAGCGATGTCCCTCAGGGCAATGTTTTGGGTCCTCTTTTATATATTTTATAATTTTAGATGTCTCTGATAACATTGTATCTATCAGTAAGGTATTTGATTATATAAAGACTCAATATACACGATAACTTATTCTTATGCTGGAATTGTCAATAGTTACAAAAGGATTTTAAAAGCGGAAAATTTATCGTCATATTATCATCGAAATATTAATAATAATAATAATAATAATAATAATAATAATAATATATGTGGAACAAAATGCTATGATACATTGGCATATAAGTTATATACTTAGATATAGAACAGTACATTATACACAAGGCAATGATACAATTTTAAACTTAATTGCACGAGTCAATGTCAGTTGCCACAGTGCAGCACTCAATATATTCGTATTCGTCATCCTGCCCTCGTTATTGCTTTCCATTTTATGAATAAGACTACTTACTTCTTTTTGAGTACACTTTACTGCTGCTTGAAAATAGTTTACTATCCTGATTTTGTTTCTCAAACAATTGCTTCTATACTAGAATCCAATTTGTGCACTATATTTACTGTAGCACTATATTTCACTTCTTCAAATTTTAAGTCATGCTCATTGAGAAAATGATTGATAGTTTTATATAATCTTTATATGGTGTTATACACTGTGCTATTTTTTTGTTCAACATTCTTCTTCTAGTATTCTCAGATTTTTGTAATTCACGATTCTCCCTTACAACCTTGAAAAGAATTACATGTTCGTATAGGTTTAAATAATTTAAAACAATTACCAACCAAAATTATACCAAATGAAAATAAGGTATAGAAAACATGCATATTTGATACAATTTTTAAGTAGAGAGTAGAGAATAAAACTGTTGACATCGGGTCAATAATTGCCAATAAATGCTTCTTAACAATCCTACCAATTGAATTGAATCTGCCAAGCTTCGTAATCAGTGGTCGTCTCAAAGACCGCATGCTTCCTATAAGGTAAGAGCTTTGCCCACTTTGTCCACCTAGCTCCCATTGAGACTTTTCTTTTAATTATAATAATATAATAATGCAATCGATTTATATGGCGCTGAAGCTTCCACCCAGAGGTGCTCAGTAGCGCTAACAGAAAATTCCAAGTTTCAATGCTCTTAGGTGTCAAAACGTTTCTTAAAAAGTTAAGGCCGAAAGAGCTGTAGAATTTCGAGTTTTTGCTGATAAAGAGTTCCAAATAAAAGGGGCAGCGTTTGAAAAGGCTCTTTCCGAAAACTGTTTTTGTGATGGTGTTAACTAGTCGTATAGAATATTTTCCTTAAGTCTGAGTGCCAAATCAATCACAATGTATCTACGAAACCTCACGAGTTATAGAGATATGCCAAATACAAAAGTTTCAGGCAACATCGTGAAGGAGGGGGTTCATAATTCATCTCTGAACACCTCATTCACCAGGGAATCTCATGGGCAGCAGGTGGATCTCGGTTGTCATCAAGGCACTGCCTGCAAAGCACTTACAAATAGGAACATTGAATATTAGGACCTTACACCAACAAGGAAAATTAGAAAATGTACAACAAAATATGGTTAGGATGTTAGTAAACATATTAGGATTGGCAGAAGTTAAGTGGATAGGCAAAATATACTAAAAACAGGAGATAAAACTATGATCTACTCAGGTGGAAGGACTCATGAAAGAGGAGTAGGAATTTTGTTTGATAGGAAAACATCAAATAGTATTATAGAAAACTCGTATACATTTCGAAATGAAATGTTTTACGTGCAGTTGCCTATTTAACATATGGCCATTTTGGGGATGGAAGACAGCCTAGGAGGTATCGTGCAGTATAAAGGGACTTGAAAGAGTAGTTCTGAGGGCTGTCTGGATAAAAATGACCCTCACTCGAAACCCTGAGATTACCGATAATTTTGGTGTAAGTGCTCATCAATGAAATAAACAAAGATGAATAAAAAAAGATTGAGGCATTACACAGAACCGGATATCTGAATGGACCTTTCTGATCTCCAAGACCACACACGATTTACTGTATGGTACTCATGCTCACAAGACTGTCAAGAGTTTCCATCCCCATAGACAGATACGCTTGTGACGAATTTAAAATCTTTATCGTTAGTTTTGTTTTGTTTGCTTTGTTTTCCTGCTATTCGTTTCGCTGTGTATTTGTTTTATGTTGCGTTTATTTGGCTCTGTTTTTGGATAAGTCGATGAAATGTGTGTCTCTTAGCACTCAATTTCTGGACGTGGGGATGCAATACACATTCCATTGGCAAAGCTGCTTTTATTGCCGTAGATTGGGGGAGGGACTAGGGGAAGGCGTTGTACGCGCTGGCCGTTGAATAATGACGTCGTAAATGAGAAACCATGAACCCATAGCAACACCATAACAGCGCAGCAATCATGAATGGCGTTACAAAAGTGTTTGCACATTTCATGGAATGTCACCATGGTATTTATTTTCTTTACCGTACCAAGTGATCAAGCCATGGACATGAATTAACTCAAACATTGTCCAGACTTACTGGGACAACCAGTCAGATGTGCTAAAGATAAGTCTATGGTCCATGTTGTGAGCTACATAATTTTTAATGAAGAAATAACATACTATCCAATGAATACATAAATTATCGGCCCTTAAAACAATTTCTACACTTCTATTGGCTCCTCAATTCTGGCTGCAATTTAGCAATGCGTACACAGATTCGGACAATTTCTTGATGCAACACTCTCAAAAGGAGTGTTAGCATTTGATATTGCTATATAAAACAATGAGTAATTTGATAAAGAAGAGGGTTTAGTTTTTTAATGTTCAGACAAATTCTAAGAATCAAATGCAGGGAAAACAACTGACGCTGTGTTTGATTTCAGGAACAAAATCTTAACATTACTAAAGAGTCATGGAAATGAAGCAGAAACAGTTAAAGCATTATATATAAATAGGCCAACTTGGATACCTCAATTGATGACGAGATTGAAATAGATATGACTCATTAGATCAAGGCAATTGGTGGCGTGTTAACTATCTGCACACTTTCTCTTTTATTTACAATGCCATGCTCGACAATAATTAATATCTCCAAAAGCTTATCAGTCTCAATGGGAACTACCATAGCATATAATCTATCTACAGGGTTCTCCTGAGTCGATCAACACCAAAAAATCAAGCGAGGAAACGAACAATCAAAAAACAAAAAGGAAGAAAAAAAAACCCCTTAAAATATAACAAATCACTCAGTAAAATATACAAAGGAACAATGGTGGGGACGTATAATTTCATAATTTATTACACAAGAATTGTCCGTGTTTTACTTTTCATCCTTTTATCTATAAAAGGTGCTCCATATGGCATCCATCACGCTCAATGCATTTATGTGCTCTGACGAGGAAATGCTGAGTTGCTTTCTCACACTCTTGCATTGTAGTGTATTTCACACATTATGATGTCGTGAAGAGATTTGAGTCCTTAATCTGGCATTTGGCCGTTGATAGACTCTATTGTTAGAGAAATAGTCAAAGGGGACTATGACATGCCCCTGAATGTTCTGAAAAGCGAATAATATAATTCAAGATAAGCTCCTATAGCAGTGCTCTTCAAACAGCTGAAATATGTGAAGAATATAACCTAAAATGCCCAAACATGATTCATTTCGATTTGGTGCAAATCAGTGCGAAAATGGGAAAGCAATAAATTACTTTCTCGCGGCCATCGAATCTGGAACACTAGGTTGGTACAAAGGCTACATTTTAACATTTTCCTCTATGGTTTTCTGGCCGCATCTAGAAATATTTGTCTAGAAACAATATATACTGACTTAAACCGATTTAACAACACCTCCGGTACAGTTATTGGCAATCAAAAGCACACTGTCTTTATTGAGATTCAGGAGAAACAAATGCTCCAGAAAGTGTGAGAGAATGTTTGCTGAGAACCAAGAATCGTCATATTGTTAGTCTTCTGTACTCAGAACGAGGCTCTCTAAAAATATTGCGTTTCAGTATATTGTTATCTGTAAGACTTTAATTCCAGTACCAATAATAAATTCAAATTAAAGTTAACTATTTAGGATAATCATAAAAAAGATATCAAATACAAAGACACGTTAACACACACATACACAAACACGCACACTCACACACACACACAAACGCAAACAGACAAACGGACAGAGAGGAGGGAGGAAAGGGGGAGGAAAAGCCTATAATGTAAAGTTTGTGACCGTTAAAGAACACCTTACAGTATTCTATTTTGAAAATGACCATACAAAGCTCCAAATCATATTTCCCCTTAACCATTGATGGTCTGTGAGGCAAATCAAATATAAAACGCAAGACTACACAACGTAAGCATGTATAATTATGTATGTTATAATACCATACTGTGCCTCTTCATCTCTACCCTCACAAACCATCCTTCCCAATTCCATCTCACGCTGTGCGTACAGTGTACACCTTCCCCTAAAAATAAAACCCATTCCATATTACCATGATATTCATCCTTCTATTTAAGTTCTGTGACGAAAAGGAAGAGAACAAATCTCTTGACCCAGGTACATAAAATATACCTGGCTGTCAGTGTTCGTTTACGCCCAGCTAAGAGGTCTGACACGCGCCTTAGGAGAACGATTCCTAGAGTGAGCGAAGGTGCGAGGATCTAGGTCTCGCTCGTATCTAGCACTAATGGAAAAGAAGAAGAAAAAATTATGCGCAATGTTTCATATATCATATTGCGCCTCGTAAAATAAATACAACAAGAATAAATAAATAAAAATATAAACAAATATGTAAATAAATTAAAAAGGCAAAGGAAGGCAATGATGGGAGATGGGGAAATTAAAAAAAAAATCAAAAGTCAATTAATGACGGAAGGTCTTTAAGATCAAAAGAAATAAAAAGGAGTGTGATTTTCCTCCGTGGGTTTATGGTTTTCTAATAGCAACTAACGAGCTCACAAGAAGATAGTTTGTCTTCACGATTTCTCACCTGCACTACACTAAACTACACGCACTATTGACTTTAAGCTTCATTCAACGCACCAAGGATGGAACGCTCAAATCCGAGGTTTTTTCAGTCAAACAAAAACAAAAAACAAAAAACTCCTGTGTTTCAAATTACACTCGTCGTTCTCTTCCCCTTTGTTTCGCCGTATTTCTGTCCATCTGTGTGTTTACGACCGAATAGAAACCCTCCCATTCCTGACACTGACACCAAACATGCACGCTAATAACAATGACGCTTGTTCGATACAACGACATTAATTTCATTTTATCAACTAGAAGATTACCCATGAATTTGTTTGTTAGTTTGCTTTCTTTTCTTTCTTTTCTTTTTTGGTGGTGGGGGGGGGGGGGGGGGGTCTTGGTTTGGGTTGTTTTTTTTTTTCCTTTGATTTTTTTTTTTTTTTTTTTTGGGGGGGGGGGGGTTGGGGGGGGGGGATTTTGGGTTTGTTTTTTTTT
>JBBPCV010660733.1:0-11181 GCA_037974505.1 Plocamopherus tilesii
CCCCCCCCCCCCCCCCCCCCCCCCCCCCCCCCCCCCCCCCCCCCCCCCCCCCCCCCCCCCCCCTCAGCGCTGACAAGAGGAAGGGTGCTTTTGTATCTAGCATTGGAGGAGCTTTGGGGAGTCGTTCCTGCTTAATTCGGCAGATCTCTTTGCACCTTGAAAGTTTTAAGAAATGTTCACAGAATAATAACTTCTAGTATGAATGGACCTTCTGTATCCCAGCGGTAGCGCTTTGGACACTTGTAACTGATATGTCACGGGTTCGAGTCTCGTTGGGGGTATCGTGATTTACCCTTGGGCAAAGTTTTGAACATACATTGCTTGCGTTTGCGGCATTGCTCTTGCGGCTGACGCTCGGGTTTTTGGTTAAGAGCCAAAAGACAAATTACACTTCGGGGATTAATAGAGTGGAGTTTGTTTGCTTTTATACATATGTATTAAGTTGTAGATGAGTGATCACCATCAAAGCAACAGCAAACTTTGTTTGGCTTAGGTTTTACTGAGAGATACCTCGAATGTATTTTCTCAACAAGCCATTCATGAGTTGGCACAGTGGGCTGATCCCCTGCTTGTCAGTATTTCTTGATCCATACACTTTCCCATGTTTGCATTTCAGTCATGATGCTCTTTTCATGAGTGAGCGCAGATAGGGTTCCCTACATTGTTTTAGCGGTAGATTGGAATTGGATAACAAGAAAAAACAACAACAACAACAAAACAAACAACAACAACAAACAAACAGAAAACAAAAACAAAAAATTCATTGACCATCGTTTATTGCATCTGCCTCGTCTTCTTTTACTCTCCATCATGCCTTCTAGGAAAAGCTTTTCTAAAGTAGCTTGTCTTTTCAAGTGAAATGCATATTGATTTAATTTTCATCGTTTTATTGTAATTGTCCATGCTTCACATCCATATATTATCCCTGTTGGAGAATGTAGGTATTTGGGATTCGACGTGTAAGTCGAATGCGAAATATTCAACCAACAGTCAGTGTACATTTAACGTCCTCGATGTGGCGTCCTCTTCGATTCCTGACGATTCGGACGCGAAAAGCCTTTAAGTAAGTAAGTAAGTATCAAATTTTAGTTCCAGAACATAATATTGATCATGTTAATGGTTCATGTTTATCTTTTGCATGACCTGCAATAAATCTATCTGCATTGATTTCCATTTTCTCTATACTATCTTTACCTTTTTTTCGTGTTTCTGTTCGAGATACCAATTCTCAGTATAGTATCTATCTAAATATGTACGCTAAACCTGAGTGGACTTTAGTTTCTGTTGTAGACAATATTGTGTTTCCTCAATTTCTACTAGCTTATAAGCATGGCTACATACAAAATGGAAGTTCCTACCTGAATGGAACGTCCAGAAACAAAAACACAATCATGAGCGTTGGGAACGCTGTGTAGACATTCAGCAACGCCAACTGGACGAAGACGCGTCTGTGGTAAGGCCCGAATTCTCCCAAAATCTTAAGAACATCGTCGTAAGCCATGCTTTTCCAGCCACAGTGTCGGTTCCTTGGTCTACCGAACTTTGTGAAAGTCCAATCGAAGTTTAGTTACGTAAAGAGACACGAACCCCAATAGCAGTTATCCTAAATGCCCGACGCAAGAAGTTCAGTGACTGCTTTTGCATTCTCCTCATTGACTACACTCCAGATGAGATAAAGAATGTTTTATTTTAAACGTAGCGGGGATTTTAGTATATTCATACTCTTTGTAAAATGATGTAAGAGAATAACTAAAGGCCAATGAAGGGTTTACATAAGGAATTTAAATTTTTGGTTCATTGAAATTTCAAATAACATTTTGTACATCGCCTTCTGTTAAATCTACATGCGTTTGACTGACAAGGGGCGAGTGAGTTGACGTGGGTTACAATGCACGTTTTGTAATGTAAATAACTAAAGTGCCACAGTGAGAAGCTTAATAAATATACTCAAAAAGAAAACTAAGTTTATAAGTAGACTCCACAAAAACGACAAAATACAACAGTGAATGATTTACTTGATTTGAGGCGTGTGTCGCGTTCATGTTCACCATTTCAGACGCTTCGGCGGATTTCCCTATTCTTGCTGTGATGTCTCGCCACTTTTTTCTATCCTGTGCGAGTAAGATGATATTATCTAGGTCGTTGTTTGAATGGATTTGTGGATGGTCGATAACCATGAGAACTCGATCAAGTACAATTGGGAGAGTTGTTTTCGGTCTTCCTCTGAATCTATTGCCCTTGGATGAAATATGCTTGCATTGCTTTATTGGCAGGGAGGGCTCTATCTTTTCGTAGAATGTAACCGGAGAAGAGGTTCCATCAAGGTTCCAATATTTGCAGAGGCTTCTTCTTGGCTTTTGTTGTATAGCGATATATTTGTGATTTGACTGGGAATCGTATATTTATGATCATTGTTAATTGCTTTCGGCGGATCGCTTTGGTTTTCTCTTCCTCACTTTGAGTGAGAGCCCATGTTCTGCAGTTTTAGAGCAGTATGGATTTCACTAGTGACTTGTAGAGATGTATTTTACTTGTTTTAGCGTGTTTTATTTAATCCGAATATGATTGAGTTCATACATGACTGCTGAGGAAAAATGAAAAGGAAGAAGTAGAAGAAGAATGAGGAGGAGGAGGAGGGAGGAGGGGCGAGGAGGAGGAGGAGAATGAGGAGGAGGAAGAAGAGATGAAGAAGAAAACAGGAGGTCACTCTTGCTGAAGATGTAAAGTCAACAACTACAGCAGCAGCAAAGTCATCTATCGCGACAGCCTCACTAATAGTTATCTAAGCCAAAATTTCAGGAGCAGAGAAATATGTAAAAAATATAATATAACTCTTCTTAATACTCTTATTCAACACACATCATTATAGTCATGTACGTAGGTGAACACCAGACGTCAATTGCTGGGTCTACTGGGGAGCGTGAAGTTGGTCGAAAGTGGAAAAGCTGCTAAGCCTCTCTTGGAAAGACGAAGAAAAAAATAAACAACATGAAAACAAATCATAATGTCCGATAGCTAGTAGGTCTTCATGCTCCACATATTACCACCAACACAGTAGATGTCGTAGCGCATACAACGAAATTTGCAGTGTTGAGATAATGCAGTTGAACGTGCCGCAATATTTGACACTTGTTAGATATAACGAGATGGAATAAGCTAACAAAGAAGATAAACATTAAAATAAAATAGTTTCCTGAACCCGATCTGTGGCCAGGATTGCACCAGTGTTTAGTCATAAAAGCTTTGAATACTTTCCAACCTATAGTTTAAATAAGATCGCAAATAGCTCAGTGGTTAGGGCACTCGACCACAAAGCCGCAGGTCGGAGCTCTGTTCCCGGCCGTGCGGGCTTGGAATTGATATCCGCACATTTCCGGTTTTTTCCCGCCATTTCGTCCTAAGGTATGCAGGACAAATGAGTGTCTTCTCCTTTCGTAGACGAACAATAAACTTGGAGGGCCCATGTGCCTTTTTGGCACGTAAAAGAACCCTCGTTGGTTAATATAAAAAAGAGCAGGCACGCCATATCGGGGGCTATCCTAGCATTCAAATCCTACCAAAATTCTTTTCGGTTTCCCCTACACCTACAACCTCTGTTACCTTAGACGTAATATTACTGACCAGTCAGTTCATTTTTCTTGTTTAAATAGAAGAAGCAAAGATCAGAGGGGAAGGGAGTCCGAATGAGCATCCATATTTCTCTTAGAATTCTAGCCCAGTCATAGTAATGCCATCACTACAACATGGTCAATATTGACGCAAGAGGCACACCAAAGTTTAACTCTAACGGTCCCAAGAACCAACCTCAAGTGCACCTCTTTCATCCATTTCTAGCCTAATCTTTAAGTTATCAAGTGTTATTTTAACAATTTGCAACCGTAAGTTTAGCCATGCGTCCCTCTAATTAGATTGTATTAGATAAGATGAAATTTATTCATCCTTCCAAGGGCGTGAAGACGGATGACATGCCATTTAACAATACTATCACGTTGCCACTTACAATGTTAATGCTTTAATACTTGCACAGAGATGCAGACATACATAGTCACGCACATAGCCTACAACTGCAATTTCAACACTGGGAGTAGTTAGAAGCAGATCAATGACATGAAATAGGGCATGCTAAGATGTGATACCAACTGGACAAGTCAAAATTGTTATTTTACATTATTTCATAGGCATTATAATTGCAGGCATTGCGCTATTATAAGAAGAAAAACAAAAATAAATGCAATGCAGTCGGGGCTCGGTATACAAAAACATAAAATGTGGTGAAAGCAATTAAAAAAGAATATGTGGTGGTAGCCGAGGTCTTAGATTCTTGAGGTGGTTAGTACAAAGGATATGTGGTATCTTTCAGTTCTTTCATATGGCTGTAAGATTCTAAATGCTCTTCCCATTTTTAAAAATTGTTGATTCTTATTGAATTCTCTAGACTACAATGATTTAATTTATTATTTATAACCCATTCATTATTTCCAACGTAAAGTTCCTACAGCCATTTTTAATTACACGTTTAACAAGGCGTTCCTAGAACCAGTTACAAGTGTAACCATACGGTCCTACAACCATTATCAATTACAAGTGTAACCACTCTGTCCTACAACCATTATCAATTACAAGTGTAACCACTCTGTCCTACAACCATTATCAAATACAAGTTTAACCACTCTGTCCCTCAACCATTATCAATTACAAGTTTAGCCATACAGTCCTGCAACCATTATCAGTTACAAGTTTAACCACACGGTCCTACAACCATTCCCAATTATAAGTTTAACCATAATGTGTTCCTTCAACCATCTCCAATTACAAGTTAAACCATAATAATATTTTATTTCCTACAACCATTTTCAGTCCCTTTTTGGGTGAATCTACTTGGTGGTCCGATCCTTGAAGTGTTATCGTCCTTGAATTCCTAAGAAGCATGAACAATGTGTGCATTTGCATTAAACTGTATATTTTTAAACAGAACTCCGCGAGCATTCTTTGATTGCTTGCATTTCTTTCTTTTCTTTTCCTTTTTTTTTTTTTTTAGAGTATGTTTTAGGGTATGTTTTTGTGTTGCTGTTTTGTGTTTGGTTTCTTTGCTGGTTTTGACAATGTCTCTTTGATGTGTTTTTACCCTGTTTCTAGCATTGACTCCTTCCTTTTTTCCTTTTCGTCTATTATTTTGATTTGTTTTCCGTGAGCATGCACATAATTATGCTCAATTTCACTTCAGTACAGATGATAGGCGCAGGGACGTCCCTTCATAAGATTGTACCTTGAAAGTATAATCGTATCCCATTAATAATTAGAGAAATGCTTAAAAATAAATACATATTTCATTACCATGATTTAGCTCACTTTCCCCCATTTTAGAATGGGCCAAAACATATAAAATGATCATAAGCGTAATCATTACACATTCTCATTCGCAGCATAAAAACTCAAATTAAGAAGGCTGCCAAAACAATGCAAACCTCTCAGATTCGACCAAAAGAAGTTGCCAGAAAACAAAACAAAACAACAACAACAAACAAAACTAGCTCACTATTCTCAGCCACATGAAAACAATTTACTTAATTTGATAACCATATCAAGTCCACATCTCATGGGTGTCCAGACAAACTAAAATGCATTCGTTCAGGTATGGCACGAATCCAGTGGGGGAAAAAGAAAAACTAAGAGCATGCAAAAAGGATGGCCACCAATACATTTGCAGCTCATGAATCCGAAACAAATGCTCGTTTAATATTACAATACATTAACTTCTGGCAAACCGATTCAGATGTCAGGAAATATTGGGGCAAAGAATCAGGTTGTTCCCTGTCCTGAAAGTAATAATAATAATAATAATAATAATAATAATAATAATAATAATGATAATAATAAAAAATAATGATAGTAATAATATAGCAATAATAATAATAGCGGCAACAACAACAAAAATAATAATAATAGTAATAATAATAACAATAAATTATTATCATAACAATAATAATAACAATAGTAATATTTGCAGTAGAAGTAGTAGAAGTAGACAAACGTATGAGGCTAGGGGCTGGATTATAAGACCAAGAAATTATTAGATCTAACACACTAGATCAATACAAATTATGAAAGCCCCATAGACAATATTTACAAATACAGATGGAAGAATTTAATAAAGAAATATAAGAAATATAAGAAAAAAAAATGTGTGGTTCCCCTGATAATTGAACCCGGGACAGTAACACTGAAACGTCTCGCTTAGGCAAGTAGAGCATTCATTCTTACCACCAAGCCAATCCGCTTCTTAAAAAAGAAGTTTCTTGAACAAGGTAGTTCAAACGGTACCAACCTCGAATAGTCATGAAGTTCAATTTACAGTGGTAGTGACCTAAATCCAAATAGTTCCTGTTATATTTGTAAATAACAAACATATAGACAACATTATAAATAGACCACACTGAGTATGCCTCGATATCAACAATAATGAGTTGATTTATAGACACATTATGCGGCAAGGGGCTGAACTGCCAGACAAAGAAATTATTCTGCCATCAAAATATTATGGTAAAAGGACGTAAGCGCTATGTAAACAAAAATGAGTTATTTAGAGTTTTGGAATCCCTGTTTCCCAGCGTACATATCTATCTGCTGTAGCTCTTCATTATTTTTTTTTAAAAGTAAATTTTGAAAAGTCAACTTTTCAAACATTTTCGACAATTACTCAAAACAAGCCGTATGGCGTTTGCGTCCTGTTACCATAAGACGGCAGTATTAGATGTAACACACTAGATCTATATTTTCTATGCGGCTTTCATGATTTGTCTAGATCTCGTGTGTTAACTCTAATATTTTGCCCATATCTCAGGATGGGCACTTTCAAAGAGTTAAATCAATCTCGTGACTAATATGAGCTTACAGCAGTCAAGTAATTAAATCGTGCTAGTAACGATATATCGTCGATTGGCACTGAACTGGTTAAGTCCACAATCTTATTTGCTAGGTGTCAGAAAATTTACAGTCGTATTTCAATCATTGAGTCCGGTATCAAAGCCCGGAAACCCAAAAGGTCCTTCCAAATACCTGAGGCCTATTCTATTATGAAAAAGCACTGCCACCGACTGTTTTAAATAGAATACGATCACAAGTTGAACACTATTCGTCACATAGTCAAAACAGCTACAGACCATATCGAAATACGCGGGAGGCAATATGGGCGCACTGATGGGCAGCTGCCAAGACAACTGAATCGAAATTGGAAGTAA
This sequence comes from Plocamopherus tilesii, assembly GCA_037974505.1. Classification (NCBI taxonomy): domain Eukaryota; kingdom Metazoa; phylum Mollusca; class Gastropoda; order Nudibranchia; family Polyceridae; genus Plocamopherus; species Plocamopherus tilesii. The sequence continues at coordinate 7,239 of JBBPCV010660733.1, forward strand.
AAATTACTGGCCAGGATACGTCTGCAGCGTTTGACACAATCAAAAGAGATACCATGAATGACATACTTCCGGAAATAATAGACGAGGATGAACTACGCATAGTCAAAGTCAAATTGCTTCCCACCAAGACATCAGTGAGCCTCAGAATTAAAGGCGCAAGTAATACTAAATCGTTCAAAAGAAACATAGGAACACCTCAGGGAGATAGCCTTAGCCCCGTACTGTTTATTATCTATCTCGAATATGCCCTATGAGATGCAAGAAAATATATTAAATGACCCTCTCGCAAAATAGAAGCAGTAATCCCATATGAAAATATGAAATAATATATGCATTTGACATAGACTTCCTTGGCATTATATTCATCGACTGAGATACTATTCAAGACAGTACAGCTTATTACGAAATATAGATAACAATCAACAACAGTATCACGTCAAGATGATTCCTGGACAAAGTTTAAGTAATTAGATTCAATTCTCGTTGAAAGAGAGGATATTGAAAACAGGAAACAACTTTCTAAAATAGCTCTCTACAAATCGATACATTTTTTAATAAGAAAAGACAAAGGCTAGCAAGAACGCGACTGCAGTTATAAAATACATTAGTAAGATCTATTCTTATGTACACAAGTGCAACATACGAATTAATGAAAGCAGATGAAGACAAAGTGGACACATTCCACAGAAAGCAACTGTAAATGGTCCTAGAAATAAGATGTCCAACAAAGATTTCAAACAAAGCACTGTATTATAAGCAATGAAAAACAATCTTCTCTCCAAATCTTAGAAGCGCGATGGGAGACTATTTGGCCATATCTTGAGACGCGACCCAGAAATTCCATCTAACAAATCCATGAATCTTTATTTTACTGATATGGGAACACGATACGTAAAATGCCCAGTTACCACACTGCCTATAACACTTCACAATATAATGATCTCAAAAGAATGCCAAATGAAAACATACAGAAGTGATGTTATGAAGACCTCAAGACCATTAAAGAAATTGTAAATTTAAACACGGGAATGGAGAGTCTTCTGTAGAAAAATAAATTGAGCTGACGAGGCTGCGAAGTCGGACGACTTTGCCAGAGTACAGATTTGAGTCAAGTCAAGTAAATCATTTCAATTATTTAGAACTGGATAATAAACCTCTTTTTGAGTCCGAGACTGCATTGTAGGGGAGGGGGCAGATATGTCTTGAGCACAACCAACCGGGGGTGTTGTAATTGGTCTGCCTCTGAATCGCTGGTAGGTTTAGCGAAGTACAGATCCATTACTTTATAAGCTGGTACATCGATGTTTATAGGATGGCGGACTTCCGTGACGGTTGCAGATTTGCACTCCAATCTATAGATCTAAACTGTGTGCATAATAATAAATATGCTATATTCTTTTAAAATTGATTACAATCTCAATTCCAAACTGTATTAGGGACTTATGGCAAATAGGGCAACTAGAAATGCTATGTTGAACAATGTGTTTATTTTTAGAGATCGCCTTGACATAGAATCTGGAAAAGTAGTGCTATTGAATAGACGAATAAAAAGGAAGTTCATTTGAAAACTTAAGGCCAATAGTCTTATTATCCACGTGCTAGAAGCTTCTCGACAGAGTTACCCTTGAAAAAAAACAACAACCAAAAGTTGAGGAATATCTATCAGTCTCACAACGTGACTTCCAACCGAGCAGAAATACCAGTGACATGGTTTAGGCCTGCAGGACGGTTAAATGTACGAACAGAAAAGTTCATAGGAAGAACTTTCAAAATTGGGCAGCGGTATGACCCTAGATTTTGATAAATTGTGTATGTAATATTATTAACAGTACTAGAAACATTATTTCTGGAAAATGACGTCCTGCAAGTTGATCAGAATTCTACTTGCCAACACAACACTGAATTTTATTTCTGGTAAAGAAAAAGCAACCATAGATACGACCCTTGAAAAGGTAGAACAATTTCTGGACTATCTTTTTAAAGTGTATGCGATCCATTCAAGTTCTTTTCCGCCACAAATGTGGACATCACCAACGACTTATGAGCCACAATGACATGCGAAGACAACACACTGTTGTGAAGGCTTTCATATCTCATGTAGGCTTCTTTTCGGTTGTCCATCTCCCAATTTTTTTCCAGATCATCAGAAACCTTGAGGATCATCACAAAATAATCCAAATCAAACTCAACACCATCAGCAAGAACATCTCTGCCCAAGCAAAGAAGTTGGGAAAAATGGCTTTTAGGTGAACACAGTTGAACTTTGGAAGAAGGAAGAGATCGCCGATGAGGATTATGTCAAACGAATGAGTTCTAAATTCATATGGGTCTGCATATACATCATATTTTATTTGAATCGTGTACGTAACTCGCCAACAATTGTACGGTCTTTCATTATGTATTAATCCTCAGTATATTAGTGAACGAGTTTATCAAGCATGTTATTAGAGTAGTTGGCAAATCATTCGATATTGTGAAATGTTAGACGACATTATTTATCATATTGTATTCGATTACCACAATAGCAGCAAGTCCTTGATCAGTTTTTTGACAGTTAGCTGATTATGACGTAATGCCGGCGAATTCTATCGCCCTCTGGGTAAAAGGCCAAGTTCATTAAAGACATCATAGGAAGGTGCTTGTCAACAGTGGATATTCAAGCGCCCTATATAATAATTAGTTTCAGTTTCCTGCTTCTTATCATGGTGTCACATTTTAATTCAAAAGGGATTCTTTTTTTTATCGAATGCGTACACACTTCCTTCATATACATCGCCGTGCTCTTATATTCATTTATAATCTCGTTTTCTTTTCTTTTGTTGGCCTTGTCCTTTTTGCGATCACATCAACCAACAACATGTGTGAAGATTATAATACTATATATCCATCGTAGGTTGATTGTTTTACATGAACCAGTAAAGATGGTTTATTTTCTGAGAGGTTTGAATAATAAACCTGCCAAGGACCTGCTCAACTCCACCAGTTCGTTATTTGTATCCAATTTTTATTAACCTACATTATATTTTTACCCATATACTTACACGTGTCGAAAATACTTTTAAATAAAAAAAAAAATAAATAAGAAACACAAATTAATGAACAATAGCGAAAGTAGGAATGTGTAAAGAATGGTTATAAGAAGTATGTCTGGGTGTGAATGGATATATTAAGCTATGTTAATATTCCGCTTCATCATTAAAGAATCTGGAAAAATAGTTCACATCGGATCACAATAACCACCATGGGAGATTCATTAGGCACATTCAATTCAATTCAATTCAATTCAAAAACTTTATTCATCCCAAAAATGGAAATTAAAGTAGGGAGGCGTTTTAATGCAGATGGAAAAGATATAGCTTATTTCTTCTTCTTTTTCTTCTTCTGCCTTTGACGACTAAAGCTTCTATTATTGAAGACTTGTATGGTCCCTTTATGTCATAGCAGCTTTAAAACTTTCCTCAAATTTAGTCTTTTTCATTTCGATTGGAAGTTTGTTCCACAACCGATTTGTAGATGGATAAAAGGAATAGAGGTTGGTATCAGTTCTCGACTTGAGAATTGTTAAGTTGTTAACGGAGTTTCTTGTGACAGATGTTTTCTTTTGGAGATGTTTTGATGGGATGATCATCTTATTATTTAAAGCCTTGCAAAGGGTTGTTAATTTGTTGTCTTGTCTCCGAGCTTGTAATGGCAGCCATTGGAGATCTTGGATAATTTTATCTGTCGGTACATCCTTGTTGAATTTTCTGGAAATTCTTTTTCGTGTGAGGGTCCCAAATGCTGCTTCCATATTCGAGAATGGCCTTACATATGTTTGATAGCACTTCTCTTTCACCTTGAGTGGACAGAATTGTATTTGTCTTTGAAGAAACGATAGGGTCTTACTGGCCTTGCCACATATGTTATCAATGTGTTTGTTCCATTTCAATTTTTCATCAATCGT
>JBBPCV010661843.1:0-11174 GCA_037974505.1 Plocamopherus tilesii
CTATCTATCTATTTATCTATCTACCTATCTAAATATCTATCTATCCATCTATCTATCTATCTATACATACAAACATCTATACATACAAACATCTATACATACAAACATCTACACATACAAACATCTATACATGCAAACATTTATACATACAAACATCCATCCATACAAACATCTATACATAGACACATCTATACATAGACACATCTATACCTACAAACATCTATACATAGACACATCTATACATACAAACATCTATACATACAAACATCCATCCATACAAACATCTACATAAAAACATCCATACATACAAACATCTATACATACAAACATCCATCCATACATACAAATATCCATCCATACAAACATCTATATATACAAACATCTATACATACAAACATCTACACATACAAACATCTATACATACAAACATCTATACATACAAAAATTGAACGAAACACAAAAAAGGGGGGAAAAGCCTTTAAAAAAAACAACAACAAACAAACAAAAATCCCATGAAAACTGTCGATCGAACCTCTTCCATAAAATCTGGGACCTGCGCATGGTGGATCACTGTGGTACTGGAGACGGTGGTAAAAACAGACAGTCCAGGACGGCCGTAAATTCTCTGCAGACAGATGTGAGTATCATGACATAGACACGCAAACACGGAAAAAAAACCCAAAAAAAACCCAACGAAACAACAAACCTTTATGTTTAATGCAAGAATGAATTCAATTCTTTGCTCCCTGAACTGCAAAAGTTTAAAAAAGCTATATCCCATCAACAGCTTTCAGGGCTAAAATCTCAACTTCTGAGAGGATGCAGACATTTTGGAAAGCACCAACCCTATTCTAGATAATCAAAATGTTTAAATAGCAACTAAAAGTAAGTTCTGTTTTGTATTATCAGGTTCATCAGAATTATATAAAAAATTCCTTAAATGGACAATCTGAAATTCTTTACTTCTTTTGTCTGATCTGTCTCTAAAGCAATAATTCTTACCTTCAACGGAACACATCCTTCCTCATCAGAATCTCTCAACTCAACACAGCAGGCAATGTTCCGGGCCTACAATGAAAAAGTGAGTAGGTAGTTTACTTCTTTACTCAAATGATGGACAGGGGATATTTACATTGGAAACATCACATTGGACATAAAATCATGGTTACTGAAAATACTAAGAATATCTTAAAAAGTAAAACATAATGTGAATACAAGCATAGCGTACAATGTACAGTTAAGAAAAAAAATATGGAAAAAAAAAAAAGCTACAGAAAACACTTAATCCTACTCTTATACTTTACTTTACCCATCAATGATTTAAACAAAATCACATAGTAAATGTTAATGTCTCTGATCTTTTTAAGAAAACATGATCACCATGGCAACTCAAAATCAAATAATGAGACCACTAAAGCCACTAAAACTCTTCGTGGCTGTTTCCTGTGGGAAATCGCATCCAATTTATCTTCCTCCTTTTAATTCAATGCCCATACTCCACAATGAGACGATAAAGGAGGCTTTAAAGCTGAAATACATAACTATAACAGAGACTTATAAGAACAGAAGCAGGCCCAGACTCAACTCACCTTGGTAAAAGCCTTTTGACTGTCGTACTTAAGTGACAATGGACGCACATACATATTGTTGACGTAGGAATCAAAACAGCTGCACAGCGACGGCACATCTGCCACAAACTCCTCAACCTCAAAGCTGGGTGTGGGAGCTGCGGAAGATTCTGACGGAGGTTTGACCAGGACTAAGGAAGGGGTCAAGGTCACTGGAATTGATGAAAAGAGGAAGAAAAAAAAGAACGTATGAATGGACAGATATGAAGTATGCATGGGTTTCTTCATTCAAGATGCCACAGTGATGCATATAAGATGAGTTAAGACAAGAATACTTATTTATCCCTAAGGTTGGAGAATTGGGTTTGGAACCTTGGAATGAATTTTCTATGACAGCCTTTAAGAAGGCATACTCATTGGTGTAAACACTGATTTATAACACAGACCAAATAAAAGCATAGTAAATAATACCGGGGGAAAACCTATGACACTCTTCTTCTTCTTCTTCCTAAAAAAGCATTCTTAAAATAGAAATATTTTAAAAAATGTGGAAAACTAAACAGAAAACGGTATGAAAGCCTTTAAGAAGACATGCTCACTAGTGTAAACACTGACATATAACACAAACCAAATAAAAGCATAGTAAATAATACTGAAAAAAACAAAACAAACCATGACTCTCTTCTTCTTCTTCTTTATTAAAAAGCATTCTTAAAATAGAAATATAAAAAAAAAATGCAGAAAGCAAAACAGAAAACCGTACAATCCATGGTTTGGTTCGGTTCCAGCAAGTCCAGAGAAAAGCTGATTACTCCTGGTATAGGCTGTAGTTTGGATGTCTTCTCAGGCCTGAAAGATCAAAGTAAGCCTTGTTTAAAAAAACAACCAAAAAAACCCACAAAAAATAAAAAATAAAAAAATAAATAAATTAAAAAAATTTAACACAGACATTTGCGAGGTAGACACTTTACTGATGATCGCGTCCCAAAAAAAAAAAAAATGGTTCCATTTTTAATGGATGCAGACTTCAATGCTCAATATAGCTCAAAGGAAAACAGGAATTATTGAATACCATTATGTGACGTCAACTTTGTGGACATTGAAACAGTCTCCTCCCGGGAAACTGACCTTTTGAAGTCTTGCAACATTTTGATAAACTCATCCTGGTTGAACTTGGATGACTCCTGTCTGTACAGCGGGAGTTTGATTTCACCGCAATGAATGGAGGACATAGACCTGATGGAAAAATGGGAGTCAATATGAGAAAAAAACACAACAAAAACAAAACAACATCATAAAAACAAAACAAACAAAAAAAACCCCAAATGTTCAGGTCTTTGGAAGTATAATTGATTGAAGATAACCAAGAGATCAGTGGGTTATGATTTGTTTATTCTCCATGTGTAATGGACAAAAAAAAAAAAACCAACATGAAAACACAACAATAGACACATTACAGTTCTGGCAGTATGAAAGGTGAAGTGACTAGGTAGAGACATGTTATCACACCAAACACAATACAAATCACAGCTTTGTCTTCATCAATAAAAAGTGCTTATTATCTTCATCAATTAACTGTTTTGTCTTCATCAATAAAGTGCTTTATCTTCATCAATAAAAAGGGCTTATTATCTTCATCAACAAAGTGCTTATTATCTTCATCAATTCACTGCTTTGTCTTCATCAATAAAAAGTGCTTATTATCTTCATCAAGAATGTGCTTTATCTTCATCAATAAAAAGTACTTTTTACCTTCATCAATAAAGTGCTTTATGTTCATCAATAAAAAGTGCTTTTTGTCTTCATCAATCAAATAAAATATAAAACCAAAAACATGAAATTTTTGGTTGGCCATTGTGAACAAGACCTAACACCTAACACCTACTTGGCCGCCCAGGCAAAAGGCATGCGGTAGTGTCCAATATGGCTGCAAAACTGTTTCATCTGCCGATGCACCTTCAAGGCCATCTTGGGGTCAGCTCCCTTGATATAAGGGTCGGCACACTGGGTGATCCCCCCTTGAAGAACTTTCTCTATGCGGGCAACCAGGAAGACATCAGAACTCCGTCTGGCCACTGAAAATATTCCCTGGGAAGACAGAGTAAAGCCAGTTGGAAAAGTAATCAAACTTCTCAGAAATGTCAAGACGTTGATACCAGCATAGGAAATTGGTGACTATATCCCTTGACCAATGGACTAAAGGGAATTATAATAACAACAACAACAGCAATAATAACAAAAATAACAGCAACGACAACAATGACAACAATAATAATATTAACAATAGTAATGGTGATGATGCTGATGATAATGATGATGACGACGACGATGATATTGAATAACAGTTATGTGCCCCTTACCAAGACTTCAAAAGCATGCTCGATGCACTTATTAAATATATTGAGAAAGCATGGATCTACAAATAAAAAACAAGACAGAGAAATTCTCTTTAACTGTAAATAAATAGTTAAAACAATTTTTTTTAATGAACTGGCAAGATAAAACTTAGAGCAGGGCACAACATATGTGATTAGGAACGAATGCATCTTGAGATTTTCCTTGGAAATATTTCTAAATATTTTCGAAAATTTATGTGCAAAATCTTCTTGGAAGTTTAGTGAGACTGTATTACCCAAAAGATCTTTCTCTATAAATGTGTACTTTTTCTTGGAATAATAAAGACTTTTTAAAAACATTTTTCTCCTGAATAGCACACAATTGCACAATGAATGTTTCAATTTTGCCATTTCAACTGATAAGGATGTGTATAAACAATGTCAGTGGTCACAGTGGCTCAGCAATAGCACATTGGTCTACAAACTGAAAGGTCATAAGTTCGGGTCCCGTCAGGAAACACTGTAATTTATCCCTTAGGCAATGTTATTAACAGAAATTGCCTCCGTTTACGATGCTGCTCGGCAGCTGACACTCAGTTTTCATTAAAAAAAACAACAACAAAAAAACAAAAAAAATGCTCTTTTTTTTTTCTGTTTCTTTTTTAATTTATTTAAAGGTCATTGTAAAGTTTCTAATATAGTAGGTAGATGGAGAAATGTCTTTTGTTAAATTTGGAAGATGCTGGTTACCGAAGTTTGAACAAGTGCACAGAATTGTCTCACTGCGTGAGAAAGACCAACCTGTCGTTCAGAAGACGCCAAACAAGTGTCGTCGAGACCACGCAGATCTGGCATAGAGGAATCTTTCCCGCTGATGTGATTCAACCTGTCTGATGCTGTCAGCAACTCGGATGGAATCATGCTTCTAATCTCACTGATGTTTGGATCAACGTGGAAATCTTCTGAGATCTTTTTTCCATCTTTTATGTCGTAGATGGCAAAGATGACGAAGAAAGGCTCGGGCTGTGTGGAGTAAAAAAAAAAAAAAAGAACCAGGTGTGAATTATTTCAAGATAGAATAAAATGTAGGCACAAGAATAAACATGTATGTGTAAATCAAATGGGTAAAGAAGATAACATCAACTAGATCATTTCATCACAAAAAGCATCAAATGACAACATTGTAAAGAAAAAAGTAAAAACACACAAAAACGTCTCTCAATAACAACTACAATAACAACAATAAAATGAAAAGTTGAAAAATGTGTTCACTTTACTTTAGTCCTTGAAGAAGAAATGAAAATACAAATTTCCTGGATATTTCCTACAAAACTGGAAAACTGGGAACTCTAATGTCCAACAATATTTTTTCCTCACTTACGTTACATCGAATGTTCCCTTTGCCCTCCTCCGACAGATTGACTTGGAGGTCAAACCTAAGTTCACTGAAGCGTAGCAAGAACCTATCAGCAGACTGGCGAGGAAACACGTTGACAAATTTTTCTTCTTCAGGGTCTTCTACATCTTCCTCGAATATACGTCTCTGAAAAATGTGATGTGGCTCAAAATGACTCATTGAAAATCTCAGTAAATTTATTATAGAAACAGTTGAAGATAATGCTTATATCAAAGAACATAAAAGAATTCGAATTGTCTAAAAATGAATCAAAGCGATTCAAAACATTGAAGAGTATTGAGCATACATTTAATATATATACCTTAAACAATAAAAAAAAAACAAAAAAACATTTCTATAAATAGCTACACAATCAAGTACCAATAACAAAAGGCTCTTTACATTCTATACGTTCCAGAAATATATTTGGTTTTGAAATATTTACAAGTGTATTTCAAGAGACTACTTGCTTTATTTTAAATAAAAGCCAAAAGTTAGCATTGTTTTAAAGTCATAGAGGGCTCTAGAGTTAACTGACCGTCATGTCTGAGTAGATTCCAAAAGGATTCTGTCTCTTCTCCTGCCTTGCTTTGGCAAGCAGCGAATCTGTTTCTCTACAGTACTGAATAAACAAACATTAAAAGATGATAAAATATTATTTCCGATTCATGCATAATCATTGAAATTGCACATCAAAAAAAAAAAAAAAAAATTCTCCTTGTAAATCGTTTTAATAACCATTGACTGGCCTTTGTTTTGCACTAAGTTTTGTATCTCTTTGGTTATAATTTTGTATGTTGTTGTTGTTTTGGATTGTTTTTTAGTTTTGTCTGGGTTTTTTCTTCCTTCTGAGGGTTGTGTACGTTTTTAGATTTTTTATTTTTTTTAATATTTGTTTTTAACTTGGTGGTTATTGGAAACGTCATCCATTCTTATCATTCTCCTTTTAAGCAAGATCTCCATTCATCAGTGAATTATAATAAATGCAAACAGGTGATTAAATTGATCACTATCTGCCCAACGTAACTAGCCAGATGATCACAACACTCCCCATTTCTATGTCACTTTAACTTATTGGGACTGGACACAGCCGTTGTGAGATTTCTAAACGATAATGGCTGTAAACAACTTCCTTTTGCGATGGATTTGAAAACTAAAATTATAACATTTTCAAGCATTCCCTTAACAGTGAAGTTTGTTGGGTTTTTTTTAAGACGGTAGAACAAAGTAAAGGAAAATAGAGCTTTCCTCGACTATCTACAACAAAGTAGAGGTATTAGTAGTAGTAATCGTCATATTAAAACATATCACTGCTTGATTTAGAACCTTCCGTTGACGAGGTCATCTGACCTCACAGCTTCGACAGTTTTCCTTATCATTGTTGTACTTTTAAAAATATATCACTATATAATATTATAATGTGCGGCAAAGTTCAAATCTACAGATCCTAACGCTGCGCCACAGCAGTTCACTAATGACAGATTGACACTGTTTACGATCCAAACCACTTGCACGAACAGCGAAAGGGGCACTTGCCGATGTAACACATGTTTACGGTAAACATTGCAACCGTTAGGGATTGTGTAAATGAAAACAGAGAAACGATCAAAGAAATTCGCCGCTTTGAGAGAGAACGGTGCAATGTACGAAGACCAAATTCAAGATTTGTTGGGTCATGACAAATGTATGGTTTCATGCAAAGATTCAAAATCTTAGGTATCGTAAAAGCTGAGAAAATGCAGCTAAACCGCGAACATTCTTTAGTGAACGGACTAGATTTCTGTGACCGTTTGTTTTCGACGACTGTGTGAGGTCAATGAGTGTGTGTTTGTGTATGTGAGTGATTTCAGTTTTACGTGTGTATGTATGTATGTATGTGTGTGCGTGTGTGTGTGTGCTGTTGACTTTGCAATGCCGGCTGTGTGTCATGGTTTTATGTGTTGACATAATAATGTTGTGGTGCTGTGTCCTAATCTCAGACTCTGTACAAGAAAGTAGGACGTTTCGTGACTGCCTATTTTTACACTGTTTATTTCGGTCGTACTGTTAAAATATTATATTCGATTTTTTTTTTCTCTCGACCGATTTAATGCCTGCAATGTTGGCCGTGTTTAAGGCCTTAATAGTTATAGTTCATTTGAAGATTCTATTGACTGGTAATATAATACTATGATAGTGACTGTTTACAGAGAGGTTTATAACATTGCTGGCATCTCCGGCTGCGTAGGGTCTTTTTTTTTCAATTGCACACGATGCATTAGGGGCGGGAGAGAATGAAATAGAGTGAGAAGATGGAAAGAGGGAAAGAAGAATATAGGAAATCCACCGGAACAGGTGATGGAGGTAAAGGAAGAGAGGAAGAATATGGAAAAGAGAGAGAGAGAGAGAGAGGGGGGGGGGCAGGGACAGAGAAAGCTAGACAACCTTGACACTCAGGCTTTCCAATCGGATTCAGCGCCATTTTGACAACTATGGTCGTCCTGTAACGGTGTTTCACACTTCACAACCTGGCCTCATTTAATAGTTTTGTCTGATCTAGCATTCGTATGGAATGTTCACACTCTCAACCTATATCTCCTTTCAGCTTTGATAACTATTCGTTTCGACTAGTTCCATCATTACTAACATACAAAACTACATACGAAACAAACAAAAAAGCAAAGCAGCAACCCAGTAACAGACGAAAGAAGAAAAAAGAAACCGAAAAACAAACAAGCAAGGAGGTAAACTTAAAAACATCAATAAAAACCTAAAAAAGAATCCAAGAACAGACCAAATCGAACCCAAGCAAAAAATTAAATATACTACCTTCCCACCTCCAACAAAATATCAAACCAACAAAGAAACAAGAAAAGAAGAAAAAACAAAAATAAAACAACAGCCCTCTCCCCCCCCCAACACACACACACACACACACACACATACACACATGCCCCCCAATTAATAAATCGAAACAAAATTAACAAGGAACGAATTAAAATCAAGAACAGATCGACACAAAAAATAAACAAAATTTTAAAAGCAACATCTCTACTGCATTATGCCCTTTTTAGACGTTCATCTTTGAAGTGTCACAAACTCCAGTTTATCATCACATCAATTTGTTTTAGATATCTAAATGTCATATTGGTACTGTTGGATTGTCGTCTCCCTAAAACATTTGTCATGGTGAAACATTCACTCATCTTATTTAACGTACGTGTCTGTCCAATTTGACATCTAATTTAAAGGTTTTAATTCCCTCTGCCACTGAAGATCAGTATGAAGATGGATAAAGCAGAATTGAAAAATAATTATTCCCAAGGGAAATCTTCGTTGCCACTCTTTAAATTTAAATGATTTTACAATGTCTCATTTCATCTAATTTATTTTTGCAATAATTTTGTTTTTATGTTGCTATAATATCATTGGGGCTCTTTTTTTCATAGCGGCTGTTTTCCACTATTTGTCGGCCTCGTTTCGTAGCGTAAATATTTGACCACAAATTCTATCGTTGTATTGGGACCCTCAGAGTCGTTGTATTTTTGGTTTGGTGCTTTAGCCTCGCCTCGCCTCGCACTGCTGTATTCATTCTGTCCCCAAACATAAAAAAAACGAACAGAAAGCAGAAAAAAGCAAAACAAAACAAAAAACAAAAACACCGTATTGCGATTTTCGATTATTTTCATTTACCATGTTTGCAACTTGCTGCTGTCTCGATTTTTTTTTTTTTTTTTTTTTTACCCAGCACACTGTTTTCTTCCTGATTCAACTGTACAATTATTCTAATTATATGCATTATCTCATTACGTTGCAATGTTATTTATTCAAAAGGCTGGGTTTCTTCGGCATCAGACCTTTTAAATCTTTCTCTCCCTCTTTTTGTTTTATTTCCCTCCATTTATTATTGTTATGCTGATAGGAAATCCCATTATGATTAGGCCTGCTCTACGTTTTCGTTTTTCTTCAGATTCCGAAAAATTCATGACAATTACTTACGAGCCGATGGAACGCCGACCCCGAACAGCCCATGATGATGACAATGAGGATCACAGCGGAAGTGACGACTCAGACGCGGATGACTCAGACAGCCTGTGCTATGGTAAAAATACAAATTCAGATCCTGTGTTTTACTATGTCTTACTTATGGCTTCTTCTTTTTTCAAGTATCATGCCATTGCGGTTCTGCCATCACCATGACCACCCCAAAGGTTAATACGCAAAAAAATCTGCGACAAAACTGAGAATGAAATGAAAGAAGGGGCAAGTGTAGCAAAAAGCTGGCAGTAGTAAACTGAAGGACAGAACACTGTGATGGAATGAACGAACTCTCATAAAGCGACGGCAACCATTTAATGTAAACCATTTGTAAAAGTATGAGTCGTCATTACGACTTAGTGAAAATTGTCGTCAGAGGAGATATTTTGACATTTCTTTCTTCTAATAAACTAGGCAAAGTCCCACCTTTGATTCTGTCTGGGATCACTCTCCTTTCATTGTGATTGTGGTCATGTTCATCCTTTTCTTCTTCTCCTATTCATCTGAATTTCATTACTTTAAAAAGTTAAGTCGCCAAAGTTAACAATATTCGGCCATTACTCCAGATGCCTCTGCTTCCTTTTATTTCTTTTCTGCCCCCTCTAATCGTCCATATATTAATACACTCACTTCTGTAGTCTGCAGCGACCTTTTTACCTCGAGAATCGCCCTTTCATTTCTTATTTTGGACAATGTTTATCCGAACTCAAGTCTTTCTTTCATTTGTGTAATATAACTTATTTTTAAAATTCTCATAGCTAATATTCTTAAATCAAATTGCCCCCAAACTGCACTACAATCATATTATCGATTTAAAACATCCTGAGTGCTTTCCGGATGCTCTAACTCTTGGACGATTGTCGACTCGGCAAAACATATTTATTATCTTAATTATGTAATTATTTATTATCTTATTTATTAACTTATCCTAGGCGGCGCTGCACTGCGGCTGACGCCTGGGTCTATCCTGGTCTTCCTTCGGGATAGACCCAAAAGACGTATTCTCCCCTGGTGTAAATAAAGGGCTTTATTTTATTTATTTTATTATTTTATTTCCAGTGACGAATTGGCAGTGGTGTTCTTTGGAACGTATTGACTAGATCTCTATGTAGACTCATGAATGCATGTGTCTTTTTGTGTGTGGCAATGAATGTTACCATTGTGCATTGCTAGGCTGTTGTTAGAGCTGTCAAAGTGATGATAAGCATTTGCACATGCTTTGTTTGATCCATCGACCAGCAGAGAACAAGGGGCGTACTTTTATATAATAGAAAAAAACCCACTCTGAGTCGGCTATCTTCCTATCTTTTATGTAACGTAGAGACGACATTTCCCAATGGAAAGGTTGCAGGTTCGAGTCACGTTGCGGACCCTTGAAAAGATTTTTACTGATATCCCACCTTTTCCTCACCCCACTTAGGTGTTATGAGTAACTGGTCGTTAAACAATTTTGTCTCCTTACGAAAAATATTGCATTGCGCCTGATTGGCTGCATGATCTGTCTTATGTGTTCAATGTTGCTGCTGGCTAGGGACACCTTGTAAAGCGCTTTGAGCAGATTTAGAGGATGATGCGCAATAAAAAAACGCACACATTTATTTCATTGTATTTATAGAAAGGGCATATCAAGAGCTCATCGTAAAACATGGAAAGCACTAACAATATGTGAAGCATATAATGCTCTCCGTAAGAGCTTTACTTTTCGTTTTTATATACTTGTGCACGCAACGGATTTCATAACATACATAATATTTTTTTTAATTAATTGTAGTCTTCTTCTTCATCATCATCATCATCATCATCATCATCATCATCATCATCATCATCATCATCATCACCACCATCATCATCATCATC
>JBBPCV010662954.1:0-11172 GCA_037974505.1 Plocamopherus tilesii
ATAATAATAATAATAATAATAATAATAATAATAATAATAATAATAATAATGATGATGATGATGATGATGATGATCATCATCATAATAACAATAATAATAATAATAATAATAAATAATAATAATAGTAATAATAATAATAATAATAATAATGATTTATAATAATAATAGCAATAATAATATAATAATAATAACAACAACAACAACAACAACAACAACAACAACAACAACAACACGTACACGTCAAAGTTTGTGCGCAACAAAGCAGCTCACATACCCTGTCAAAGGTAGACAACTGAAAGAAAATTTAAGAGAGTTTTTAGGACTGATTACCCTTTAACACCTTTAGTGGATTTGTTTACGAATGGTCGAAGTCCTTAGTAACGACATATTTAAAAGACATCTGGATCAGCCTACGTTCAAAAACATTGTTTATAAAAGGGTGAATTGGTCGGTGGAGTGAAGGTACTTAATTGTATCTGCTATGTGATTATATTTTGTAATCGATTGTGTTATTGGATCAGTAAAGATCTAGATCTACGCGTCTTTGTTTACATCGAAACAGACCGTCATTGTCACTTATTCATATTCATCGCCATTGTCATTGACCTATCTAATCATTAAGTCATTGAATCAGTGAATCATTCATTTCCGTGAGAGAAAAATGACATTGACTGTCATAGTTTTCGTCCATAGAGGCACAGATAGACTAAGCTGTATATATATATATACAGTATATGTATATATAAATATTCAGATAGATTAGGGCCTGTACAATATAGGCTATATGACGATTACAGTTTCCATTATTTTTAAATATCTTACAATGCATTTTAGACTCATACTCACTCAAAGATAATTTTTGGTTCAGATTGAATGTAATTCCACAATTTTTGCGGATTGATTCTCACTTGTTTTGATTTTTTTTGTCTTATTTCTTCATAATGACAATGAAGAGCTGTTTCCAGAGATTTTGTTTCTTTTTTATTTTGTCATTTTGGCCCATCGTAAATCTGTTACTTTCGTCACACTTACCAGATACTTCATCACATCATGGTTGATTTTAGGAACATACCTATGTACTGATTCCCTTAAATTATCTTTGAAATGATATACTCAAATCTCTTAATCGTATTTTATGATATAGCACACATATGTAATTACCAGACAAGGTACATAGTTTTGTTTTAATAACTATAGTAGTTTGTCATCAAGCCTGCAGCACAGTAAAAAAACAACAACCAGACTTCAACACATTTACTGATAGTTTTTTATTCATTTGTTCTTATTCTTTCTCTTCCTAGCCATAACATCTTGGGAGGGTGATCCATACATTTTTTCATACCCCATCTTCATCTCGGAAAGCAGTAGCAATGGAATCAATGAACGTAGGCTATGAACTTCTGAAAAACAGTCTCCCAAAAACTGAGATGGCTTGCATTCAATACAGGCCAGACAGAATGATGCCCGTGTCTACCATGCACAGAATGGCTTTGAAGGCTACTGAAAAAATCATTTTACTTATGAACAATACCCAAATGTTAACAAGGCACCATAGATTGGCTTCAATGAATGATGTTCTGGTCTATCTCACAGTAAGAATTTCTTAAAATTAACAGAAAAACCCAACATGATCTGCTTATTTCCACTTATCATCTGTAATCAGATCTTAAGCTGCAACAATAACTTATATGAATAAATATGAATGAAATGTATAGGCCTACCGGTATACCATTTAAACTAAACAGTGGATCATGCTTTCAAAAGCAATGTATCACTCTATACAATGTGAAGTCATTTTCAAGGATACTTATGTTTTAGGAGAGAGGAGAAACTAATAATTCATTCCTTTAAATGTATATATATTTTTTAGATTTATGATTGATTATACTCATTAAAGTGTCTCATTGATAGCTGTATGTTGCTTAGAAAACTTAGAGTACAGGAAACCATAGTCAATGAAATTTCCCATTTAAAGTGCACTTCTCAGTCATATTCCTTTTCTTGTTGTGATTCAAATTGAATAGACTCTTCGTCTGGATGTTGCGTCTGGATATATGTCCATTCCACTTCATTTTTTTTTTTGTTTTTTTGTTTGACAGTGGCAAGATATTCGTATTTGACAGTTAGGGAGTCTTTTGTGTTCTTTAGAGGAGTTTTATAGCAATTTCCAGAGGCAATTCAATTTGAAAGGCTCGTATTCTACGTTTTGTCTCTGAAGTTAGTGTCCATGTCACGCATCCGCATAGGAATACCCAAAGCACCAATGCTCTTTATACATTGTAGTTCGTGCTTGACCCCAAAGTATGGACTTAATTACTTTTCTATATTGTTTTGAGACGTGACATTGTAGATGTAGCAAGAATAGGTCTGAATTAAAATTTCACTTTAATTATGGAACTGCTATCCTATGTTATGATAGATCGAAGGTATTTGAATGTATCAACATCTAGTTTTTAACTATTATAAGAGATTTAGTTAGTGCTTTTGCTTCTGGGTTGTTGGTCAGAATTTTACTCTTCCCTGCATTCACTTCCATGCCAATAAATACTGGAGGCTCTCATGTTGTTTTCTTTGTCTAGACGGGTCAGGTCTTAAAGTTCTTCATCGGTGCCACTTATGGGGCCTATGTCATCTGTGAATCATAAACTATACTGGATATCCTCCAGTTGATATTGCGGGGATGAAATCTTTTAGAGTTTCTCCATGATTGATTTTAGTAGTTGTTGAAGAGGGTTGGGAACAGAAGGCATCCCTGTCTGATCCCCTTTGTGGTTCTAAAGAATATTCCTTCAATATTGTCTATGAGGACAGCTCTAGATGTTTCTTTATAGAGTTTCTTGATGTCTTCGATAATCATAATGTTCTCTTCAAAATTGTACTCTTTTTGTGACCAACGACAGACCTTCATGCCAGACAGTTAAATACTTTCTTAAAGTATATGAAATTGTGATAGAGGTTTCTTTAATTCTTGTGCTTCTCTTTTAACATCCTGACATTGAGGAATTGTTCAAATGGGCTGTGCCTGTTTCTTGTCTTTTAATAGTATCCATTCTCTTTTCTTTTTCAGTCTATTAAGAAATATTCTTAGCATTACTTGGCTTGGGTTTATTAGTCTTCGTTATAGCTGACATACTCAGTTAACTGAGTATTCTTGTCAATGCTCTGAAGAGTATCTATCTTGTATTCAGATGCTAGTAAATAATAGTGGCTAATTAGGCTGATTGATCTGAAGTTCTGGCACTGCAACTGGTTCACATTCCCTCTATTGGGAATGGACATTATGATTATGAGTCTTTAGGTCATACCTTAGAGTTCCATATTGTTTGGCATATGTTGATCAGATCTTGAGTTAGATATGGCCCACCCCATTTCATGATTTCTGCTGGTACATAGTCTAAGCCTGGTGACTTTCTTGGTTTAAGTGTTCATATTCATATTGCCTCCTTCACTTCTTCTTAAAATATTTCAGTGTCATCTTTGTTTTTATGTTTGCCATAATTCATTAGTCCAAAAGTTAAGAGGTTTGGATTGAGTTGATGATAGTATAGCTCTTAACAGTTTTCACTCTTTCTATCTAGTATCCTAACTTCTTCAGTGATGATGTTGCCATTTTTGCTTTTAACCATGTTTGCTCTTGATGTTTAAGTTTTAGTTAGCATTTTGAGTGTATATTATGCTTCTTTGCACAAATACTGAAAAAAGGTCATTTAAGCTCTGCAGACAGTTTAATCGATTCCCATTGATTCTGGTTTTACAATACCTGTCCAATGCGTTATTAATTATATTTTTATTTTTCTTACCCCTATGAAGTGTTCTTTTTTTACAATACTGATGTGGATGTTTTCAAAACATTGTATCTTTATGATTTATGAGTAGAAATAAATAAAAATTCCTATGCATGCTTTAATTAAATTATACTAGATTTATGTTGACTTTTGTAGTTGAAGTTGAAGAATGAAGACATAAAAGCAACAAAAAAAAAATATATTGTGCAAATGTAGTGATAAAAATAGAAGGCCTACACCTATTGTCATTCAAAGTTCAAAATAGAGTATGTTTGTTATTTCATTTGGGGTTCGTTTATTGTAGGGTTGTTTGTTGTTGTTGTTGTTGTTTTTTGTTTTTTTGCTGGGTTTTTTCTCTATTGGGCATGATGAAGATTATACCTTTTCTTTTCAGGGAAATCATGAAGACCATGGCATGCCAGGGGACAGGGGAGACTTTTACAGACGCAAACTCGCTGAGCAGCTTTTCATCCATTATGGAATTCACAATATAGACCATTCAAATGTTATGGCTCTTATTGAGGGAATCATAAATCTTGAGCATGACTGTAGGTGTATCTTAGGTCAGAGTGGCTGTGTTAGATCTGAAGCACCTCCAGTCTGTGTTGATGATCAGGTCTTAGACATAGTTGGGCGTTTGTCTGACATGCAATAAAATGGAAGGCTCCTATCACATAGTGTATTATTTGGCAGTATAACTTAGAGTTTAATTCTCCCTGACTGTCAGCTCATGGAAAAGTCAGTTAACACATTGATATATTTTGTTTATATTTTGTCAGTGTGATAACATTTTGGCCTAACACCTATAAGACTCCAGTTAGGTGGTTTAGAGAAAAGGTATATTTGGAAATGTATACTTAATATAAGCTAACATGAATTGATAATCATAAATATTAACAAAGGAATGACTGGCATATTCTTTCCTCTTTCATTATGATGAAAGTAAACAATAGTATGAGGAGAGTGAAAATGGGTCAGTTTTATTTTGGCCTATGTCTGAATTAGGCCATTCTATTAGCACAATGTCGATATGTACGACATATTCATGTAGCAGGTTATTATCAGTCTCGTGGATGTTTTTTGGGAGCATGAAATCGGATGGTTACTAATTGAGCACAATTTTAAATGCATCTTTCAGATTGCTTAACCATTTATCTACGCATATTGGTTTGGAAGCCTGTTTATAATGAGGATCTGGTATCATTACTGATTAACAATACATTTTCTTTTCTAGTAACAGATAAACAACTTTTAGTGCCTTTCTAATAAGTGAAAAACAATAGATGAAATAAAATGTGCCATACAAAATCTTTACTCATTCCGCTATGGATAGTTTTATCATTTCTGAAGCTCAACTGTTTGTATTTTTGTCTTAAGTGCGGAATGAGGTAATTTCCTTTGAAACTATCATTAGAGTCAAGGATGTTTCAATAAATCAGGCCCAAAAAGTCAAGTACAATATGTGAATGAATTGTGTAAAGAATCAAGTCAATATTTGTAGGTTCTTTTTTTTTATATCTCATATAAAAAAAATATTTTTTATCAAAATAGAAACTGCTAGCGTCTCTTCAGAGTTATCTCATCAGTTGTTACATGATGTTCATAGGAGTTATTTATTATTCAGCTCTGATGCTCTGATTCCTAGCCTACAGCTAAATAAATCGAGGGAGGTTATCCTAATGTAAATAAATTAATAGATATTGATATAACTATTAGCTACCTTGTTAATCTTAGCTTTTCCTGCCATGTTAAAACCTAGATTTGCAACTTTTTTTCTTATATTGCAAGAAATGTTGTCTTTGACAAAACCATTATTCTGATATCCTATATGACCAATTCGCCATTTACAGCTCACTTATCTTTTGATTTTGAGAAACTTTACTTTGTTGATCCTTGACTGCTGGACTATTGTCTTTTAAAGTAGGCAATGGCAAGTGTGGTGATTTGGAGAATATCCATCATCAATTTTATGGAGCTCCTTGGTTTTTCCTTGGCAAGCTAGCAATATGCAATCATTTTTACGCAATACATGTAATATTGTATGTACAGCTGTTTTTCTCAAATCAGTTTTGACTTGTTTCATTTAATTAAGATGAAGCTTGTAGATGTGCTGTCGAAAATTAGATTTTATTATAGTAATTATTAATAGCATTACTTTTTTCTGTAAATTTACTAAAGCCTCTCATAGAGTGAATACCAAAGGCATATGTACTGCATGAAACGTGTTCTTCAATAAACATACATATTGTGATACACTTATTAATGTGATAATTTATTGCTACCAGTAAAAATTGAAAGAGACATTCATCCATACCCAAGAGACATGTTTTCACCATTTACATATTGTAGAATAAAATGGTAGTAGTTTTGAAATTTCCATGTGCTGACTAATAAAAATACAAAAACAACATAAAGCCTCAAGACAGATCATTTAAGTTCATTGAGTCAGAATATTTTATCAGGAAAGAACTGTAACACGTTTTTCCCCCTCCACTCCTTCAATTTGTAACAATTTTACTTTTAGAAATGTTTTAAGTTTGAATATTTTTCAGTCTTGCAAATTTTCAGGTGTCTTTCAAAACATTTGTTGATTTAATTTTCATTTCTTGTAAATAGTATACATGTGTATTATCATTATTAAAATGAGAAATTGTAATCAATTGCTGAGGAAAGGAAAATGTATTCTTTGCTATCAAAGAAAGATGTATAAAGAAAAGTGTAATACTAACAGCATCTCTTGTAAACTTGCATTAAGTGGTTGATAGTTCATCATGGAAATAAAAACAAAAATATAATAATGGCACAACTCCTTGTTGTTATTTATTGTCTATTCTTATAATCACCTAAACAAAATTGTTGAATGTCACGCCTGAAACATAAAGAGTGAGAATGAAGTTGCCAAAACTAATATCTGATTGTACTTTGAACTGAAATTAACTCCACCAGTCATTGCCCTCTTCTTACTAACGTATAATTCTTTCTGCTGTAGAAGTTTGTGTGGAAGAAAGTATGTCACCAACAGCTTATTTCTGCTGTGCACTCCGACACTGATGCCCGTGCCCAACATGATCACAACAGCACACCTTATGTCCATTTTCATACCATAGCTTGCGACAATGGAGACATTTTTAGAGCATTGTACATAGTTAAAATGACTGACTTTACAATGCTCTGTGTCATGTAGCTTTTCCATGATGTCAAAAAATGTCAGCTGCCACACATCATTGTCAAAACATGTAACAATTATTTATTAGCTAAAGGTAGCTAAATATAATGAAAACAACACTTTGATTATATATTGCAGAGAGCATGTTTTATTTGCTTTAACTTGCAATGAACTAAAATAAATGACTAACAATATATAAAATAAATTCCTCTATTAATCCCCATCAATTTTTATATACACAGCCTGATTACAATCATTACTCAAACAGAGGCCAATCTCATTCATAAATTACATATAAATTTCAATAATATACATACATGCATTTTTCCCAACAAACATTCAAACAAGTGACAATTTTTCAACCATGCAGTGCTTGACCACTGACGACTATTTTATGGATTGATACAAAGTGGTCAAATCCAGACTCAATGATTAACCTAAGACACTGAGCTCGCTTCTCCCCTAACTGTATTTCTTCTTGCTGTAATTGGGAGTCTGTCTCTTCAATTTCTGGAAATAAAACAAAAAAGAATTACAAAAAGTATACAATAGTCCAGATCTTAATTGCAGATGACACCATTTTCCTTTCAACTCATACTTTGCAACATCATTCACTAAAAAATATTCCAAAAAGTTAGTCCCTTTCTTTTGCTTTTCTTTTTTTCTTTTAATAGGACATTTAGCTCATTGAGCAATATTGCCTGTAATACATTGTGGTGTTTGACATACATGTATCAGGTGTAGCTCTTGAGCATTGAGCTTTTTCTCCCTGCACACTCTGCAGTAATTTACTCGCTTACCTTTGGGGCAGTCATATTTTTAATATTTATTTCTTTTATTACCTGCTTTGAAATTATTTGTTCCATTTTATAGTTCTCTTTGATGAATAATACGCATTGGCATAATAAGTCACAAGCACTCCATTGGCAGACGTGGTAACCCATCATAATCTTCATTAGCGAAGCAAATGCCAACAACAAAAAATGAATAATATGATGTTTGCATCATAGTCTAGTACAGGTTTTATTGATTTTGTTTCATTTAAGTAAGAACTCCTAGATCTACGATACAAACAAGTTCAATGTGGTTGATTGAAACAGGAATGACAGTATGCAGAGACAATTGAAAAAAAAAAGTGCATCTCTACAATAGAAAGTGCTGATTAAAAAACAAGTTTATAAAAGCATGTCAACTTCTTGACCTGTTATAGTGAATGTTAAATCAACCTCACTTAAAGGTTAGTTCTACTTCAATTTTGTTTATAAGTTTTTTAGATATGTAATATTTAATGGGGAATATATAGATCTAGAGGAAAATATGTCAACGCAAAAGAGCTACACCCGATCTGTCATTCATTCAAGGGCAGGTGATTTCCCTCATTACAGGCCTCATTGGCTTGACTTTTATTGGTTATGAAAGGATAAGATAGAATGAGATACGTATGAGACAAAATTCATTTCATTCATCCCAATATGTGAGCTATTATAAAACTAGCACTTTGAAAACTTCAACACGATCAAGAAACATACTAGGTGTACTCTGATTTAGTTATTAAAAATCGATAGCCAAAAATATCAAAGAACTGAAAACTGACGCAACATGAAGTAATGGGGATATTGCGTGACACAAAAAAAAAACAAAAACACAAAGAACCTTTGAGTGTTTTGGCTACGTGAGATTGGAAATTTTATTATATGGCCTCTTAAATTTAGCAAGACCTGAATGGAATACTATGTCAAATGAGATGATGGAGGTTTGTTAGATATTTATCATCCCAAAATGACTGCATGAATACCCATCCTGATATCTACTTAATAAATGCAACACAAGTAGCATTACCCGTTTCGGCAATTGTATCAAACTTCTTATGATCATCTGTTTCTGATGCTTCCAACTTTAGTCTGCGAACTGTGAAATAAAATGATGAAAACATTGTGGGCATGGTGAGTCATATGATATTGCACAGCAGTATAAAGTTAAATAAGTATATGAAAATCACATTGCATCTACTTAAGGTGAATAATGAACTTTTGCCTTTAAAATTTTGCCCTGGCAACTCTATCATATTTTTAGTTCCCCTCATTACATTATGAAGACAATTAAATTAAGCCTTTCTTATTTCTTACTATTTTCTTAACTTTTTCTCTGTTCTCTCTTTGATTCCTTTTTTCTTCTAGTTTGTTTTTTTGTTTTTAGTGGGCTTTTTTATTTGCTTTTGTTTCCGTTTTTTTTTTTTAATTGCTTGGTTTTGTTTTGAATATCTTCGAAACATTAGAAAACATTTATACCATTATATGAACATATGTGCACATTAGTAATTTTCATTAAAGTCTGGAACTTGATGACAACTTCTTGGGGAAACATCCCAGTTGTTGACCAGAACGTCTCTGAATTTCTGAGGAATGGAAGCAAAAAGTAATTTCAATAACTGAGCACAAAAGTGGATATCTGAATAAATGAATATTAATCAGACATAATCAATGAATTTGGAAGATAATGTCACACATCTCAATCATTATAAACTTGAATTTAGAGGACATAATAATAATAACAATTCACTGATGCTATGAGACTGTATAGTATGTACATTAAACTTTTCCAAAGTGTGATTCAGTACAATGACATAGTGACGCTTCCAACTTACGTCACTATGGCCTTAGACAAAGGCGCATGAGCCATTCATGACGGCCGACTGACATAGACCTGCCGGCCGAAATAATGAACAGGATCTTGCTGATCTCTCTTTTCATTATCAGCCGACTCAGACTCTTTAATTTACTATTCCCTTAAGTGTCTGCTTTATAAAAGATATTTAACTTGATAATATGCTGCACATTCCTGAGTGTGTGCATTTGTGTGCGTATGTGTGTATGTGTGTTAAATTGAAAGACAGATCAAGAGAATGTGAATTGCATTGCAGTGAGAATGAGAGAGAAAGAGATAGATGTACCTGGAGAGAAAAGGGCGGGGATGGGGGGGGTGGGGGAATAAAGAGAGAAGGGTCATTGGCAGAGAAAGAGATAAAAAAAAAAGAGACAGATAAACAGAGAGGGGAGGTAGAGAGAGTGGCAGGGGTAAACAGCGCTTTTACATATGCCTATAGGCCTACTTGGCGGCCGGGAGCATAGCCACTTCAATTGCTTATACCTCATTCTTCTTCACATTCTTTGAAAATCCATTCTTCATATCAAATAATTCTGGGTAAGCTAAGCATCCTTGTCTTACACCACATTATATAGTAAATAATAGGGATATATCGTTATCTATTTTTTTTTTTTTTTTTTGCTGCCATCAGTTGTCAGTATTATAATGAGTATAGGATAGGTTTATAAGAACGAAGTGAATATTCCCAACCAGTGTTTTGGGCTATCATACTATTATTAGGCCTACGTGCGGTATCAGTATCAGTACATGCTTGCTATAGAAATAATAGTTCCAACACCGGTTTTTAGTAATCGTCGCATAGGGCCAGCGTCCTTCAGTAACATCAAAGTCATTTATTTTACAATGCAAACACCCATATCAGCACGTGTTTTCACATAAAGTATGTCTGTGCGCGTGTATGTGTGTGTGTGTGTGTGTGTGTGTGTGTGTGTGTGTGAGAGAGAGAGAGTGAGGGGGGAGGGAGGGGGAGGGGCGGTTGGCCGCGTGAGGACATAATTTAAAAAAAATAATAAAAATAAAAAAATGACCCCAAAGTAGGTTCAAGTACTGCTGATGTACCAAGGACGTTAAAAGTTTAAACGACAATTCCAGATGGGAGCGAAGCTGCGACGACACACCGGGGAGTTCATGGCAGCCTAGGATGAGTGAGTGAGGACGGCCTTCTAGTCTATATTATAGCACCCCATGCATTGCCATAAGGGTATGGGTTTGTATCCCGGCCGCCTCGACTTAGATCTAACCTAGCACTGGCCCAGCGGTAGCGGTGCAAGGGGCGTGCCTCTGAGGGGGAAGTCGTGGGGGCTTTAGCGTTAATTTTCGACCCGAGCGTAACCAAGTCGAGCGCGTCGTGAGAGCATAATATTAAACGGCAATGAAAAGATGCGGGGAAAGTCGTCGTATGTGGGAAAAATTATGCCTCTTGACTTTACTGACTTCGAAGTCTCCCGGACGTACATTGCTTTGTTTTAATACTGCGTACGTGTGTGTGTGCGTGTGTGTGTGTGTGTGTGTGTGTGTGTGTGTGTGTGTGTGTGTGTGTGTGTGTGTGTGTGTGTG
>JBBPCV010664065.1:0-11166 GCA_037974505.1 Plocamopherus tilesii
ATTATATTATATTATATTATATTATATTATATTATATTATATTATGTTATATTATATTATATTATACTATATTATATTATATTATATTATATTGTTAATGTGGAATGCGGTTTTCCCCAAATGATGCAGAGCATAATCTAGAGTTGTTACAAACACACACACACACACACACAAACACACACACACACTAGCACATACTACAGTCTAAACAGGTTAAACCAAGTCAAACTCAAACTACATCTATGACGATCGTATTATAGATGCATTAAACACAATATCTAGGTATAGCACACATATATACGGATCTACATCTATTACACATACAATACCCAGATTTATTACACATATACACACTCACACACAATCTAAATCGATTACACACGCTAATCTAGATCTATTACAGACAATATCTAGATTAATTACACATAAACACACTCACACAAACAATCTAGATCTATTAAGTACACACACGTACATGCACACACACACACATACACACAATCTAGTTCTCTCACGCACGATAATCTATATCTATTACTCATATAATATCTAGATATATTACACATATGCACTCACACAAACAATCTAGATCTATTAAGTACACACACGTACATGCACACACACATACACACAATCTAGTTCTCTTACACACGCTAATCTATATCTATTACTCATATAATATCTAGATATATTACACATATGCACTCACACCAACGACCTAGATTTATTACACATATACACTCACACCAATGATCTAGATTTATTACACATACACACTCACACAAACTATCTAGATCTATTACACATACAATATCTAGATTTATTACAAACAACAACAACAACAAAACACAAAACAACAACAATCCAACAAGCTCTTCTTGTCCGGTCAGCCCAAATCAAGACAAGTCGCAATGACCTTTGAGTAACTAATTCTTAAAAGGAAATTATACATTGTTTTTTGTTTTGTTTTTTGGGCTGTTTTTTTTAAGGATTGAGCGCATTTTTCGAAAGAGGGAGTAAATTTCCCGTAGGGAATAATATTCTCGTGTTACACCGGGCCAACTGTCAGTAGGTTGTATAGACTGTTCAGTGACCTCCGAATACGTCAGACTTGTCAATTTGAACAACACGTCATAGTACGAAGAATTGGCTGGGATACAGTGATTTTTCAGTTTACTGCATTTCGTAACACGGAATAAAAACTGTCCACGGCGTCAATGCAATGTGGGTTACCATTAGAGGTTAAATGGGGGCAATAAAGAATAATACGGTCTTTTTGTTGCTCTCCTATAAAATTGGCGTTCAACTCAATTGATGGGTAGATGGGTTTCTTTTCTTTTTTCATTGTTGTTTTGTTTTATTTTTATTTATTTTTTTTTTTTGGTTTGTTTATTTTTTGTATAGTTTTGTTGTTTCTTTTTATTATTTTTTGTTTGTTTTCACAACGCCACATAGATTATTTCCTGAACGGAACTTAATGTACCTGTTTACCCTTCAAAGACCCTCAGCCCAGCCATTTTATCGTGAAAAAGAAGGTGGCTTTATTTCTGACATGAGACAACCATACTGGCCTTCATGATTTCAATGATCTTTTCAAGATGGCATGAAATTCAAAGGAAGAACACTGACATAACTGCCAACAAGATAAAACCAAAACCTCAAACAGCATAATATTATAAAACACGTCAAATAAACAATAAGCATGTTACTCATATGGAAGAACTCACGTCACCAACAGAGCTAAAATCAATCAAATACCTCCATGAACCGAAGAGCCTGGCACAAGACACCTGGAGATGTGTGACAGACACTGTGAACAAATATTAAAGAACCAGCATTAGCGCATATAGTTGAGGTTAATCTCCTCTATAAATTATTCGTCTGTACAACTGCAAATCTTATTTTATCTTATATTCTATTGACATGTTCATAATATTGTCCTGAAAATAAAACCCCAACCCAAACCAATTCTCCCTTTATTTATTGCCTAACAACGGAAGATTTGGGCTTTCCATTATTGAGAAGCCATAGCATTTCTTTGATCGTGGAGAGGTCATTGATAAATATTATAATTGTCGCTGGAAAGACATCGGCGGCCTTTTTATCCTTTTCATCAAGACGGTAGCCTAGAATGATGAAAGCATTGGCACGTCACGGTACGTGGACAATGTAGGGTCGACACTGAAAAATTTCAGTTACGTGGTGACGTGACTGGTTGACAAATCAGACAGATTTGGCAACATACGCGTTTGCTATTGTCTGTCTCTTTAACGATTCTCTTTAGCATCTCGGCCAAATTTCTGAGACCCTTGGGCAGCTAAAATCCATCGTTCTACGTCAGACCCTTTAAAGACATCGGATGATGACGACAACTAGTTTGGTTTTAGCTTTCACAGCTACTGAGTTGTATTATTTTTTCTCGATCTAAAAAACAATCCCTCACACATCAATACGGATTATTATTGACATTGTTTTCGCCCAGAATGTCACAAAGAATTTCTTCATCGTAATACAAACCAGACAAGCTTCTCTTTACGCGTGGAATTAAAATCATCATTAGTTTAACAGATTTTTAAGATTAGAATATTAATTAGTATGATAATCTTTACACTTCATATTTATTAATCAAATTATACTGAACATTTTTATTATCTACATTAATTTAATCATGACCCCTCATCCACTAGATATTCCTAGGCCCAATCTAATACATGACCTATTTTTCGTTGTTTTTCGTATCCACGTAATATAAAATTAATACCTGTGCATGGCTATGTAATAATTTTACTACATATTATAGAAATTTCGCAATTTTTTTTTTACTTATGTTCTATGTATATTCTATGTATCTGATAAAAGGATGAATAAAGCATTACCTTATCTTATCTCCTCTTATCTTATCTTATCTTATCAATATTAATTGTGTTGGAGATTGTTGATGGCATCTAGAGCACTTACTTGTATGCTAAACGTTCCGCTGTCTTATCGTTGTGTTAAAGTCTTACATTTGTGTTCGTAAAGCGTTCATTGTATCTGTCGGTTGAAATGTTCTGTAAACCTATTATTAAGCTTTCAGGGTTAAATGATAAATTACCGTTTGAGGAAAATGGTAATCGAGTTTTAGCTGCACGGCCCGTAAGGAAAATTGATGGCAGAACTTGTTCGGAGGATGAGCAAAGGTCATCGGCGGTCCCTTTGATATCGTGGCGAGGGGATCCGCCTGCGGGGAAATTGGTGGAAAAGTGACACAACATCACTGGGGGTTTCGGTCGTGTGGTCTCTTTTCATCTTATACATGCCGCTGGCCTCCCCTAAAGCAACAATAACTTAATACTGTTTAACCCTTTCAGTGCCAATCGACGATACGTTATCGTCGCGATCACGATGTATGTAACAACTGACTTGTATCCTGTTACTGTTATTCACATTGTAGTAAGGAACAGCCTTGTTTACGTTGGATGGTAAAATGTACTCACGGTTTGTGTATGCCGTGTGTGTTCCATTGTAAGCGACGTGTGTGTGTGTGTGTGTGTACACAGGGCCAGTGTGTGTTGCTTGGTATGTGAAGACGGATGTTTACTTAACCGACCTGTGTTATGATCCTTCTAGAATATGGAAAGAGTGAATATATTCTAGAGGCAGTGTTGTTTATTTTAGATGGTGTGGAAGACTGGTGAAAGAGGGAGAATATTATTCTCGATGCACTGTTTACCTATGTTAGATGTTGTGAAGAATATGAGGGTCAGTGCAGTCAGTTTGTCAGAGAGCTGTCAGTTTGTCAGTCGTATAGTTAGTCCTTCAGTCTAGTTAAAGCATTGTGATATTATATTATGTTTATACCGTGTATTCATTATCATTAACGTTTTTATTCAAGTTTAAAAATCAGTGAGTTGTAGACTTATTTTCTTTATTGAACCTGTCACTAAGGTGACAGTAGGAATTATATAGGAATTAGCCATAACAAGCTAGGGCTGGTTCTTCAAACCTTTGTTCCACCTTCAAGTCCTGACAATATCGCTGCATTTTATTTTGAATGTATACAAGCCGGCAACATCAATATATGCCCAAGAAAAAATTCAATTTTTACTTGTGTGCTGTAACGTGGTGGTTTATTAATACATGATGAGTCCGATAAAGCTTACGAGATGAACGTATAGACGATACGAGCGAATGCAAGACGATTAAACTTACGAAGTGATATTCCTCGCGGTCATGTTGGATGATATCAACACCATGAGATGAACTCGTTTAATTTGAAGATAAATTGCTGTCCGTGGCTTGGAGCTGGATAATCTTTCAAGTGGACCTTGTCTCGATGACTTTTATCTGATGTATCGGTCACGCACGAGAAATAACTACTTGACTGGCTGAAATGTAATCATCCGTCCAGCACTCATGACGCATTGTAAATGAAAACCGTTTTAATCAGAACTTTAATTAAGGTCGAGTTCAAATGACATCTAGATGCGCAAAACTAATGGAAAGGCCCTAAACCTGTTTACAGTTGTATGTCGAGTGTGTTCTTTAAAATTGTCTTAAAAATAGATCTAGATCCCGTGAGCGGAAGTTTCATGGTAATAGAGAGTTTACGCTATCACGTTTGTAGAGTAATGGCAGGCTGCGTAACCATAACCTTCCGTATCATCATCATCTTCTTCTTCTTCTTCTTCATCATCCTCATCCTCATCATCATCATCCTCATCATCATCCTCATCATCATCATCTTCATCATCATCATCATCATCATCATCACCACCATCATCACCACCACCACCACCACCACCACCACCACCGTCATCGTCGTCGTCGTCCTCGTCGTCTTTGTCGTCGTCGTCGTCGCCTTCGTCGTCGTCGTCGACATCGTCATCGTCATCGTCATCATTAGCAGCAGCCTCGGCAGCAGTCGTTAATAATCCTTGCGTTGGACTTAGACCTTCCCCGTTGTTTTCTATTAGTCTTGATTAAAGGTTAGAATATGACAAGATCATTTATCCATCTGGTTGTCTGTCTTCAACTGTTTCATACTCTGTCGCATGGTAGTTTTTTTAATTGTCCATCTATCGTCTAGTAGTCAGTGTATAATTATGGGTTGCCCATTTCAATTTCAGGTTGCTAGCAGTCTCAATAATGATATTTTTGACTTTTGCTTTCTTTCTCATCTATTTTGTGGACTTTCCATGATACGAATTAAAGTCTGCATTTTTACGACTTGTTACACTTTCACCATTTGATAAGTTAGGGTTGATCGATGGCTCGACGGCCATTATAATTATACTAGTTTTAATCATAGCCTTAGTCTTCATTAAAG
Organism: Plocamopherus tilesii; assembly: GCA_037974505.1. NCBI lineage: Eukaryota > Metazoa > Mollusca > Gastropoda > Nudibranchia > Polyceridae > Plocamopherus > Plocamopherus tilesii. Next base: position 5,309 of record JBBPCV010664065.1, read on the forward strand.
CTGACAAACTCATTTAATCGAATATTCTTCTTAATGCACCGAAAAGTAATTCTATCAGAATCTATTGTTTAGATATTAGTGTTGGACATTGAAAAGATTATGAAAAGGCTATTGACAATTGAACATTTTGCTATTTTCGAGGCCCTAAGAAACATCGATATCCATGAGACCTACATTACAATCCTACAAAACATATACGCAAATGCCACAACATAGATTACACTTAAATGGACAAACATTGGATGAAATTCAAATAAAAAGAGAGGTGGGACAAGGAGGTCCTATATCCCCCAAACTATTCAATGCGGCAGTCGAAGAAATATTCAAAAGCGCAAAATAAAGAAAGGCATACTCAATATAGATGGAGAAGAAATGACTAACCTAAGATTTGCTGATGACATTGCGCTATTCATAGTAAACGCAAAACAAATGGAAGAACAAATAAAGAACATAAACGAAAAAAGCAAAAAAGTAGGTTTAAAAATACACAGAGAAAAAACAAAACAAATACATGACCAACTATAAAATGATGAAAACATAATGACAGAAAGTGATGTAATTGAGAATGCTCAACAGTACAAATATCTAGGCTAGACAACATATTTGAAAGACACAACACAATAAGAAATAATGGCAAGGACAAGGGCAGGATGGATTGCCTCGGGAAATATAAAGAAATACTACAAGACAAACAAATACCAACGACACTAAAGAAAAAGAATATTCGATCAATGCATGCTACCAACATTAAAATATTTATGGATATCAGACATGGTCCATGACTAAGAAAACACTAATTAAATTAAGAACGTCGGAAAAAAGCAATGGAAAGAAAAATGATGAATGTTAAGATCAGCGATAAGATACCATGCGAGACAATAAAACATTGAAACATACAAATAAAGAACATGGGCTTGGGCAGAGCATGTAGCAAGACGAGAAGACAACATATGGAGTAGGAAGTGCACAGAATGGTAGCCAAAAAGAGGCTGAAGAGCAAGAGGACGACCACAGAGAAGACGGAAAGATAACATCGTAAAGACAGAAAGCGAACAATGTGTGAAGAAAGCAGAAGACAGACAGAGAAAATTGATCATTGGCGAAGGGCTACATTCAACAATGGATGGACACAGCCTAAAAATAAAAGTAAATAAGTTGTACATTGAAGTGACTGTTTAAAATCTTCGCCATCCTAAGTTGTACATTGAAGTGACTGTTTAAAATCTTCGCCATCCTTACAGTATGTTACATTGATTGAAAGTTTCTTCCACAATCTGAAAGCACAAGGGATATATGAATACAAATGACTATTTACACCTGGAGATGGTGATATAAATGTTTGAGCACCAGACCTCGTATGGTTATTTTCATTTTAAATTCATGAAGTGGCAATACTGCTTGGGCATTGATTGCCTTGAAAAGAATGGTAACCTTATTATAGCTCTTAGTTATGCCATTCCTACAAGGTCATCAACTTCGAAGCACAAATTCTGAAAACCTGAACCGCCCTCAGGGCTCAGCTGTGGATAACTTGAAATAATGAAGTTAAGCATTTATGGGATCCTCTCTATACCTTTGAATCTCCACCAATCCAGATTCCACAAAGAAGGGAGCTTTGGTTAGAGGTAGGGAGTCAGCTAATACGACGAGTTGTGTGATGAATTTATCATGCGATACACTGAAATCTACAATTATAAATGATCGCCTTTGCTTCTCTCTGTCTACCGTTACGTTCATGTCTATCTCTACAATGTCCATACATTTATCGAGCAGACCACTTCTCCAACATTTACTTCGTATTAAAATAACATATGACCACACAATACGATCAGCCGCCTATGTTTGGCGTATGGAATTTCGCTTTTCGAGACATACAGCATCGTGTTCTCATTACACCGCATGGCACCACCAGATCATGTTTAGGCTGGAATAAATAAACACGTCTAAATATGAAGAAACATTATAGTTCATGATTCAAACATGAGTAGCTACTTGGATAATTACAAGCCAATTCATTACAGTGAGATTAAACCTTATTATAAAATGTGGAAATGCGATCTCGGGTTTTTAAAAGCACAGTAATTAAAGACAGATTGGTGAAATCCTAACTCAATTCCATATGTATAAATATCGGAGAGGAAACTGCAAGAACTGCCTACTGATTCATCGTTTGAATCGTGAAGCCTCTCGGATACTAGAATCAGCTTATTCCAGAATTCCAAGCGACGAATTTGTCTGTGCTGACTATTTTCTGCTTTTGATTTTTGCGGTCAGTGTAAATTCTTATATGAATGATGTTTCATGATTGTGTAAAAAGTTCAACCGATTATTTTTTAAAAAGAATACTCATTAATTAAATGGGAAAATATAGTCACCAGCCAGATACCCCCCCCCCCCCTCAAAGTACCACACTGCAATACGTTTTTGAACTGGAAAATCTGTTTAGTCTTAAATCAGTGTTTTGATTCTAGCATGTTGGAAACTTGGCTCCAAGATAAAAGCTTGATATTTTCAATTGTTTCATTTAGGGTTTTTTACCGTCTTAATTTAGCATTCATCTGTGTGCACTATTTCGTTTCCTTGTCGTTTATCATACGATTTTTTATTTTATTTTCATTGGGTCCTTTCGTAGCCTGGTGGAGGTTGTTCAGTCATTTTGATGTTTTTGACAAAAGGGCGGTGTTATCTGCGTGTATTTTGTCTCGGATTTCAGCCCAATTATGTTTGCATCTTCCGACAGATTTTGTCTATCATCTGACATATCTATTATGATGGTAGGACATAATTCAAGCTCACCGACACGGTCATCTTAGATAATTAATTATGGATTGAAAAGTGAATAAATGAATGAATGAATGAATGATTGAATGAACTTTTGAATGAATGAATGGATGAATACATCAAACTTTCAATTAATTAATCAATAACACTCTTTATTTAATTTTCCCACAAACAGTCTAGTCGTGTGAAAGATGGCTACATATACTCCACGTCTAAGGGCAATTACAATTTGTCTTCTTCAATGGTACGGAGAGTTTGTTAGAGCTGTGGCAAGCAACGCTACTCTACACAAAGAAAAACACATGGCGAATTTTTCTAGACTGAAGAGCACTGAGACAATCATGGACTTTGAACAGTTCCTCGCTATAGATGCGCTCATTAACATAACTACTGGAACGGAAATGACCTCACAAAATATCACGCGTTTAAATTGGCTGGCCCGAAATCCAAGATGGCCACAAATACCAGAACACTTATCATCATCTGCCATATTCGCCTATCTCTCTAATTCTCAATGGATTTTCTTTGATAAAAATATGTACTCATGCAACGGCATGTGTGGGGACTATCACTCAATGACATGTTCCTGTCGGCCATCTTGCATGGCACTAAAATCGTGTTGCATTGATTTTACAGATCTCTGCGTGGGTGCCGAATACCCCACTAGAGAAATCGAAAAGAACTTCTCATGGCTTGATGACGTAGAAAAGGAGTGCTCGAATGGCAACGTCATGGTCACTTCGTGCCGTAGAACAGATATACCCTGGTATGGCTATGATCCGGTGACAGACACTCTTCAACACGACCTTTATCGAGAGTTCACTTCTTCCGGAAGTCCTATCGACTTGATGCGCCTCCTGGTGCATGTGTCAGTAGAAAGACTCGGAACGGCAATCGGTAAGGAGATGCAGTGGCTTCTGTCTAGTGTTCCAGTCGAAGACACCTCTACGGGAATTGTTTTTGCCAACGCTTCTATCTTTGAATGCAATGGCGCCCAATGGTCATCAGCAAGACCGGGGGATTTGCGGATAGAACGTGATCATAGGCATAGCCTCCAATTGGAGCAGGATATAAGCCTGGAGTCCATTCTGTCCCATACGATCTTCATGAGAAGCATGTTTTATCCATATCCTGCTGGAAGTCCCTGTCGGTCTCATTCGATATCAACGTGTCCTGTGGGTTACCCGGATGACTATATTCGTGGTGCTTGTGAAAAAACTGCGCTCTACATGAAAACAGCAAATAACCACGGAGATTATGCCTTCACCCATCAATTCAAAAATCCGTTCTGCCAAGCGTGTAATATCGGCATTGACCCATCGCACAGAGTAATGTCTGAAACTCTAGGGCTTATTGAGTCGTTTGTGGTATTTCTCAAAGTGGTTATCACACATGCTAACTTCCTCATTGGCCAAGATGGATTTTACAATTCTGCAATGCCACTGTGGAAAGCCATAGAATGTAACTTGACCAATATCGCGATGCGTGAACCGCGCAGAAATCTCACTAATAAAAAGAGTGTTGCGAGAATCGTTGGACAAGTTTCAAACACCGCATGCGTTGTCACCAGTTGCCACTTTGGAATAGAAAAAAAGCCAGGTGAAGATTGCTCGGTGGATACCTTCCTTGCTCTTCTTTTGCCCCCGGCTGCTAAGACCTTCCAAAAGGCAGAGTTAGTCCAAAATATTTCTCAACATTTTACCGAACGATTTTCAGAATTTATGAGTGACTGGAATGTTAAGTTCAATAAGGACATTTACAGTGTGGACTTGAAGAGTTTCGATTTGTTTTCAATGGCCTTCCAATACAAGATTATTTATAAAATATCAACTACTTATTATATGAATAATTTCAAGAAAGGACCTTTCCGTTGGGAGAACCTTCCTCGATTTTTATGGTCTGGAAGCCATTTTCCTTTTAACAATGGTAGTCGATACTTTTGCCTTTTTATCTCCAGGTATAGTTTTCCCGCGAAACTGGACATATACTCGCATCGTTGCTGGGAGGTTTCCATCGACTCGGGGGCCATTATCCATTATGAGTCATCGGCCGCAGAGAGAGGCCATCCTGATTTACATGAAGATAAAAATGTTGCACACTTTATCTCGCCGATAATTGCAGGATTATTTTTTTCTGGATATGCTCTAATCTGATTCTTCGAAGCTGAAATATTATAAAACCAAAAGGTAGTGTTACTATGTTTGTTACATCTTATCAACAATGTCGTATTCCAAGTATTTTCAGTCATTCTCCGGTTCAGCCAGCTGCTTCTTTGTTTCCAGGATACCATCATTTTTTGTACGTTGAATTGTTTTTCTTTTGATCTCCCACTATAACTTATTTCCTGTGTGGCTTCCACGGCAACTTCTTAATCTAATGAATTTTTATTAAAATGTACTTTTACTCGTATGTTGTATAGAGTGGCTAAAACTGGTCTGTTAGTTCAAGATTCGTTTGTTTTGTTGTTGTTTTTTCTATTAAAAAATCATCATACTGACATCCAAACATGTTTAAACAATCTTCCTAAAGTTATTATCTGAAATTTTGAACATGCTTATGAACTTGAGGTGTCCTTTATAAATGAGGTTTAAAATGCAGTAAAACGATCGTTTGTATTTCTTTAATCAATACTCCTTCCTTTAAATGTGTTTGAGGAGTCATAATGATAAAGCCCCCGTCTCCCCCATCAACCTCCCCCCCAAACCACCTTGTATGCACACACTTCCCTGTCCATTTATTACGAGGTTTGAGGTTTGCAAAACAGGAAGAGTGCAACGCACGTATTCAAACGTAAAACTTGCATAGAACGTGATAATCAGTCATCAGTTGAGATGAATTAAAGTTCCCATCAACGATAAGAGAATAATGGATTTTCCATTGATTCATCTTGATTAATTTGGTTTGAACGCAATACAAAACAAACCCCGCCCAAAAAACAACAACAACAAGAAAAAAAAACCCAAACAAAAACGAACAAACAAAAACAAAAACAATACGAAACAAAAAATGCAAAAAAATGCAGGCAGAATTGTAACCAATAATTATAACTACACATCAGGTAGCACAAAAATAAACAT
>JBBPCV010665175.1:0-11161 GCA_037974505.1 Plocamopherus tilesii
GATGATGATGATGATGATGATGTTGATGATGATGATGATGATGATGATGATGTTGATGATGATGATGATGATGATGAGGAAGATGATGATGATGTTGATGATGATGATGATGATGATGATGATGATGATGATGATGAGGAAGATGATGATGATGATGTTGATGACCACAGAGAGGTCATGGCAGGGAGTGCAGAAAACCGATTCAAGTAACCATAATATAATAATATTCACTATGCACACGGCACATCGTGCTGATGGGATCGGACGGACCAGTAATCGAATACGGGCTGCCCCGAATACAAGCTTTGTCTCCGCGGAGTCTCCGCGGCAGCCACATACAGCATGCGATTACGATTACGAGTATCGTGCATAATGAAATAAAAACTAGCTGTGTAGGAGAGGCTCGGATCACTGTTCACTGTATCAAGTACAGTGTTAGGTGCTGATTGCCGATCGATCAGTCAATCGAACAAATAAATCGATTATTGATTCAGCCAATGCACCAATCGACCAACTATCTAATCAGGCTACAAGCGGTCTACCAGCGAAATGTTCATATGAGGAATACAAAAATACTCAATATAATTATTCAGGCAGTCAATAAATCAATGAAACAATCGATCAGTGAATGGATGAATGAATGAATGAGTGAATGAGTGGATGAATGAATGAATGAATGAGTGGATGAATGAATGAATGAATGAGTGGATGAATGAATGAATAAATGAGTGGATGAATGAATGAATGAATGAATGGAGGAATGAGTGGATGAATGAATGAATGAATGAGTGGATGAATGACTGGATGAATGAATGAATGGATTAATAATGAGTGGATGAATGAATGAATGGGTGAATGAGTGGATGAATGAATGAAGGGATTAATGAGTGGATGAATGAATGAATGGATGAATGAGTGGATGAATGAATGGATTAATGAATGGATGAATCAATGAATGGATGAATGAGTGGGAGAATGAATGAATGGATTAATGAGTGGGTAAATGAATGAATGAATTAATGAGTGGGTGAATGAGTGGGTGAATGAATGAATGAATTAATGAGTGGATGAATGAATGAATGGATTAATGAGTGGATGAATGAGTGGGGGAATGAATGAACGGATTAATGAGTGGGTGAATGAATGAATGGATTAATGAGTGGGTGAATGAATGAATGGATTAATGAGTGGGTGAATGAGTGGGTGAATGAATGAATGGATTAATGAGTTGATGAATGAATGAATGGATGAATGAGTGGATGAATGAATGAATGGATTAATGAGTGGATGAATGAGTGGGGGAATGAATGAATGGATTAATGAGTGGGTGAATGAATGAATGGATTAATGAGTGGATGAATGAATGAATGGATTAATGAGTGGATGAATGAATGAATGAATGGATTAATGAGTAGATGAATGAATGAATGGATTAATGAGTGGATGAATGAGTGGATGACTGAATGAATGAATGAATGGATGAATGAGTGGATGAATGAATGAATGAATGGATGAATGAGTGGATCGCATGCTTACAGTTTTGCAGTTGCAGCTGCAGATACATTAGGTGTGCAATTGTCTGTGTGTGTGTGTGTGTGTGTGTGTGTGTGTGTGTTTGTGAGTGTGAGTGTGTGTTTGCGAGTGTGTGTGTGAGTGTGTATGAGTGAGTGTGTCTGTGAGTGTGTATTTGTGAGTGTGTGTGTGTGTGTACTCTGGGTGTGTGTAGTTTGAGAGACGTTAAGTACAAATAGGCCAAAAGTTGACATGTACACGCCATTTGTAGAGATTCTATACGATCTTTATCATATCAATAAGTAAGACAGAAGGGAAGTCGATGGCTAACAGTACGTCTTGACACCCCCCCAGCACACACACATAAACACATACACACACGCACACATACACATATACACACACGCATACACACATACACATACATACACACGCACACACACATGCACACACGTGCACACACCCGCATATATGAAAATAATTTGACTGACTTTGACTTACTTGACTTACACTTTAATATATAGTGATCATGCCCCATCCCTAAAAAAAACCACAACAACAAAAAACAAAAAAAAAACAAAACAAAAACCAAAAAAAACCAAAAAAAAAAAACCCCAACAAAACAAAACAATAACAAATACAAAAACAAAACAAAACAAAAACAAAAACAAAAAAACCCAACAAAAAAAACAAAACAAAAAACAAAAACAAAAAACGACAACAAAAAACAACGAAACAAAAAAAAACAAAACAAAACCCAACAAAAACAACAGAAGCAAACAAGAAGCAAACAAATAATTAAACAGCAACAACAACAAAAACAACAACAACAACAACAACAACAACAACAACAACAACGAAGAAACACCCCCAAACCAAACAATAATTGTGTTCTTGTGGTCGTAGGCATAGTATTACTCTTCATGGTAGCTGACAGTTAACTGAGTATTATTGTCAACGCGCCGAAATGTAACTATTTGGTACTTAGATGTCAGTGTTGCACAATAAAATTTCTGATTAAATTCTTCAGTATTTTAACAGTATTTAACATTAATTAGAAGTTTATTCCCTAAACTGAATGTTAGGGAAGTATGAATACAAGTAATGACTGACTACACTTGAAGATGGACATTGTATTAGATATTGTAACATTTGAGCCCCACATCTTTTTTTTTTTTTTTTAGTAGATCTAATTGCTTTTGTCATAAATTGTCCTCGTTGGTAGTAGCGACTAAGAATAAGATCTAACACATCAGATCGAACAATTTCAGTAAGCTCCCTTGAGGATATGTTGCAAATACAAATTCAATAAAGATTTTGTTGGGTTTTTTGGGTTTTTTTTTATGTGGATCCACTGACCTGATGCTTGAACTTTCATGATTATTGAAGACCAGTAAGTACCCTTCGAGCTCTTCTGTTAAGAGCTCAGGACGACCACAGAGAGAACGCTTTTTTGGCTCCTCAGAGCACCGTCGAAAGCATAAATCTGTGTTCTTATTTGTCAATTGATCAACACGTTAGAAAGTGTAAAACATACGAAAGCATATGAAGGCGACGCCGTTTTTTCGTAGGAAGGAAGTGGTAATTTCCACTGGCACTTTTTTGTATCATCGTGAACTGTCATCAACCATCGTCTTCTGAGTCGGGCCTCTCTGGATCTGTGACGTCATTGGGCCTAACCGGACCTTATTTTTTCATGGCCAATATCTTCATAGGAATTGATCGCACTCCAAATCTGATGACATTTTTTAATCGGGGGCCAAAAATTAAGGCATGATTAAGCAAATCTAAAATATTATGCAATCATTTTTTAAATACCTAAATAGGATTTTGTCGATATTGCGGAGAAGAGCGAGAACAAGCGTCCTGTATGAGGAAACGTCTGAAGAGAAAGGCCGGCAGGGCGCCTCGAGGTGCGGCGACTTTAAGAAAGCGTAGGAATCTGTCTAAGACGAAATTTAATCTTGGTTGCGCTTAGCTACATGGTGATAAGAACGCTATGCTTTTCTTGGCACTTCATAAAACGGATAAAGTCATCTTCCGCGGGTACAAACAATCCCCATTGGTTCAACATTATTTTTCCTTTCTTCAGTAATTTTTTCCCTTTGTATTTATTATAATGATCATTGTGGCCTATTGAAATTGTTTAGATCTAGTGTGTCAGATCTACTTCTCTTTGTTTGGTTGGGGTTGTTGTACGTTTGTTTTGTTGTTGGTTGATTGTTGTTGTTTGTTGTTATTTTGTTGTTATTTTTGTTGGTTGATTGTTGTTGTTGTTTTTGTTATTGTTTTTGTTGTTATTTTAGGGGGCGCTGTTGTTGTTATTATTGTTTTGTTTGTTTGTTTTGGGGTTGTTTTTTTTTCGTTTTAGCTTTTGTTTTTGTTTTGTTTTGTTTTTTTGTTGTTTTGGGTTTTTTATAGGGATGGGTTTTGGGCTGTTTTTGGTTTTTGGATTTTTTGGGATTTTTTTGTTTGCTTTTGGGTTGTTGTTTTTTGTTTTTTTGTTTGTTTGTTGTTGTTGTTTTTGTTCTTTTTTGTTTGTTGTTGTTGTTGTTGTTGTTGTTGTTGTTGTTGTTGTTGTTGTTGTTGCTTTTGTTTGTTTGTTTTTTTGCTTTGTTCGTTTTGGTTTTTGCTGCGATTTTTATTTTGTTCTGTTTTGTTTTTGCCTCTTCTTTGCGGGGGGAGGGGGGTGTTTGTTTGTTTGTTTTGTTTTTGTCTTGTTTTTGTTGTGTTTTTGTTTTGTTTTTGCTTTTGTCGTTTTAGTTTTTCTTTTCTTTATTATTTATTTTTGCATAGATATTTTTATAACCTTCCAATTATTAGATTTATACTTGTTTTGGTTGTTTTCTTATATTAGTGTGGTTGTCTTCGTATTAATTTACAATAGTGATTTGCATATGAATGTCACTCCATCTTTATTTCTGCAGATCAGATTGAACAAAGAATTTATGTTAACTGAAAAAAATACTCGTGGTCTTTTGCCCGATTATCTCTTCATCTCGTCCCATAATCAGTCATCCCATCTGCCTGTCTTCGCCCTTTCCGTCCCTCACAACCCAGGTGACAGCAGTCCCCATAGCATTGGAGAAGAGACTCTGGATATCAAACTGAAAGATAACCGGTTGGTCTACGAGATGTTGGTTGAGCACTTCCGGCACATCGCACCAATCTTCCCGACCATTGGAAACCACGGTAAGGGGAAATCCTCTACGACCATGGACTAGTGGGAGTAGCTTCCCTTTGCCTTATTCACATGACGTATGTAATTTAATATAAAAATATCAATTGAGAGTCGCAACACGGCAATAAGAGGGACTTCTTTTGTATTGTTGGGAAAAACCATTTACACACATGTTCTCACCCCATTGAGGTGTAAAATGAGTACCCTACTATAGGCTACTCTGTAGGCAGTAGAAGATCTTGTTTGTACGCTGGATAGAATGATGCGCCTGTAAAATGGCTGCTGCTCAGTAGACTCTTCGGAGAGTAGACTGGAGAAGGTCAGTGCATGGGACGGGCTTGTCGGGGAACCCCTTGTACAGCAGCGTATAGCATGATCGAATGAGTATGCGCTTTATACTAGCTTAAATGTATGTATTTATTTATTTATTCATTCATTGATTTCTTGATTTATTGATTTATTTATTGATTGATTGATTTGTTTATTTATTCATGTATTTATTTATTTGTTTAAATATCTATTTTCAGAAATGTATCCCGAAAGTATTTACAATCGCAGAACCGCTGGATCACAAGTAAGAACGTTGTTTTAATTCACCATTATTTTGTTAGCTTTGTTGTTGTTGTTTTGTTTTGCTTGGGTTTTTTTCTTGTTTTGTTTTCTTTTTCTTGTTGCTGTTTTTTGGTTTGTTTTTGGTTTGTTTTTTGGGTGGTTGTTTTGTTTGTTTTTGTTTGTTTCGTTTTAAGCTTTTTTACTTTTTGTTGTTACTGTAGAAGTGGTAGAGACGATATCATTGGTGGTGGTAGTAGGGGAATTTGTGACTGTTGCTCTCGCTGTTTCCATTGTGATAGTCATCGTTGTTGTTGTTGTTGTTGTTGATGATGATGATGATGATGATGATGATGATGATGATAACGACGACGACGACGACGATGACGATGACGATTACGATGACGATGACGATGATGATGATGATGATGATGATGACGACGACGACGACGATGATGATGATGATGATGATAATGATGATGATGACGATGATGATGACGACGACAACGATGGTGATGATGATGATGGTGATGATGATGGTGATGGTGATGGTGATGGTAATGGTGGTGGTGGTGATGGTGGTGGTGGTGATGGAGATGGGGGTGATGGTGATGGTGGTGGCGGTGGCGTGGTGGTGGTGGTGGTGGTGGCGATGATGATGATGATGATGATGATGATGATACATGTAATAATAATAATAATAATAATAATAATAAGAAGAAGAAGAAGAAGAAGAAGAAGAATAACAACAACAACAATAATAATAATAATAATAATAACAACAACAATAATAATACTAATAATAATAATAATGATAATAATAATAATAATAATAATAATAATAATGATAATAATAATAATAATAATAATAATAATAATAATAACATTGAGTTCGTCCATCCTAAGCTTTGGAAATAGGAATTAACAATTCGCTAGAGCAAGGTGCAGCTAAATCGTATTGCCATGACTCAACTCGAAAAAGAAGATTGGGAAACAGTATACACAGCAATGTTCCAGAAAATTCTTCTACAAAAAATTCTGGGCAATACACAGGAAGGTTACCGTGGCCTATGCCGTATCCTAAAACGAATGAAGTTTTCAATGCCTAAATTCCGTGTGGCCCGTAGCTGTCATGATTTTGTTGATGTTCCGAGTAATTTCAATTTACAAAATTCGGTGTCTGTATAATCCATCTCAAACCCAAAGGACACGCTCAATGTTAACTTGCCTCATAGAAATTTAAATAATTTATACATTTGCAACAATTCCCTAGCCAGCTGGAGGAGGGTTACTCATCAATTCCCCCCCCCCCCCTTCCCATCCCCTTCCCGAACAGCTCCGCCTATTCCGAACTCCTGACTTTCCAGGGGAGGCAAGTGCTTTTGGCAATATTTGGGACTTTCTTAAAATATCTCTTCCATCTTGATCTTAGGAAAGCCGACCGCACCCTGTAGCCTACCGGTGTAAAACGAAAAAAATTACTTCACAAGAGATTTACTCCTGAGTATTTTTTTCTGCGTCTAATATTTTTACTCTGGAGTTTACTCGCGTAATTTACTTCAGTTGCTATGTACAATGAACTCCCTTCAAGCTTTATCTGTCCCAAACGTTTGACTCACTAGCACAGAGCTATGCTGTTTATAAAATCTATTTAAAGTAGCGCGATCTCGATGTATACTTTTTCAATTATCTGTGACGATTCTAATTGCTGTTCACCGCTTACGATGTTTTATTTCAACCAATGAGCGTTTGCGGTACGTTGGTGACATAAGTGGGTTGGCAATTATTGTTTTAATGTTTCACTAAAACTCTCCCAACCAATATAAGGACAGTGAGTGGTTATAAGATAAACTATAAAAATCTTTGTTTGACATTGTTAATATTTTAAGCGCACCAATAAGGACTCTTGTTTACCCTGCTCAATCAGAAGAAGTTGCCACAATCTAAATATAACATTTTCAAGGGAATTTAAAAGGTTTTTTCTTAGGGTGTAAAGTGAATTTTGACAGGTGAAGTAAATTTCTCGTAGTGAGTTATTTTCTCGTGTTACACCGGGTCTGATTTCCGATTTAGATCTCACAATATTTGCATAAGTGCATGTGCACGTATAAGTTAAAGTAACTGACGTTGTTTAAACAGAGTCTAACAAATCTTCCACTCGATAGAATTAAAATGCTGACTGGGTATGCAGCTGCTGACGTAGTAAACTTAGAAAAAAAAATACAGTTACTAAATGGCACCTGGAATACCAGTAAGACCCGAATGACCTAAATGCTTGCATGGACTGAAAGACCTGAATGGTCTGAAAGACCTGAGAGATCTGGAAGACCAGAAAGATCTGACTGCTCTGAAAGAAGTGAATTGCCTGAAAGCCGTTAAAGACATGAGACCTGAAGGACGTGAAAGACCTGAGACCTGAAAGACCTGACAGGCCTGAAAGATGTTAAGCCTGAAAGGTCAGAGAGGTCTGAGAGGTGTTGCTGTTGATGATGATAGTTGCTTTGTATCCGACGGTAATATAGAAATCACTTACTTTTTCCCTGTGCACATGGCACATCGGCCCACCAGATTTCTCCATCTTTGCCTGTGACTTGGGATGCTTCTCCCACATATTTTCACGATAATACTTTTCAGTCTTTTTCCACGATATGTTTGGTCTTCCTCTTTTTCTTTTATCAGATGGTATCCGCCAAGAAAATCGTGTATATCCCATTCACATTTTTGGACAAATTAAAGAGTCAACAAATGACGTAGTTTTATCACATTCATATTATTTATATTACGTCTGTCTAAAATAATTGGCAATTTGCAAACCAATACAATTATACATTCCATGTCTTTTCATTAAATATTTTCTAGACATCAATCGTGATTTTATGGCATCGAGAACACAGCGTCTAAGATGATAAACAAGATATGACTCCCTTGAGGTCACGGTTTCCCCCAGCATGGTGGCGCGTATATTGAATGAAGGGGGCTAGTTGCTGTTACGCTTAGAGGCTTTCTCTGCTTGTGGTGTATGTGTATTGCACCTGTATAAACGTAACGTCCTGTCTATATGTTCCACCCTTCTATTTTAACCCTCGCACAGGCCGTGACAGATTAACTAATTCCTCGATGGACATGCCGGAATGAGGGAAGGCCAATAATAACAATACACAGATGAGATGGGCGTTTACTTTAGTGGGCGAAAAGCTAATGCCTAGCCAAGATTTTACTGACTGAGAAAGAAATCGAAATGCAAGCGGAAAAGCGTTGACCTAATTAACGCCATAAAGACTGAAGTTAAGGCCTCTAAAGTACCAGACATCCTATATATCACTTTCATATGTAAGTTCATATAACACTTAATACGCAAAAAAAAAAAAAAGAGAAAAAAAAAGAAGGTTGCGCTGACAAGATTAGAGATTGGTAATTCTTGTTCGTGTATGTCAAAATCATCATTACGTTCCGCTTTCGATCCGATGATCGGCGACCAAATCCCACCATTCATCTCTGTTCTCATTATATTTTTGTTTCTTTTATCTCATCACATTATCATATTTGTGTTTATTTACTGAAGTTCCAATCCATGATCTCAGCATTTAAGGTAAGATGAGGTGAGATATATATTTATTTACAAGAATGTATAACGCTCATGCGTACAACTGTATACAAATAAAGTGATAAACAATTGATTGTACAAACCATAACGTTCTTCTGTTACACAGCCAACCAATATTCACGTCGCCACACATGACATCACTTAAACAACAATGTCAAGGCATAAAAGCAACGAAAAACAAGCAAGTGGCGGTAGCTGAAGAAACGTTGGTATAAAATAAAGGTATATGCAAGACAATGGAAAAGTTTAACCCAATGACTGCCATTAGGTGATACATCAAGGAAACGTGCCCATCCCGATATATGGGCAAATTGTTGTCACAGAGTTAAATCATGCCCGTGCCTTACATGAGCTTATGGTAGTCAAGTATTTCAATTGTGCTCGTGACGATATTTTGTCGATAAGCACTGACAGGGTTAAGCTACAAAAGTCTAAAAGAAAATAACACACAAGATATATCTTTCTTTCCTCTACTTCTTTCTATACATCCTCCTAGTAGTGTTAACTACAAGACTTAATTAAGATGCATGATATTATACAGCAAAGTCCAAAGCAAACGTCAATCTGCCTATTCCATCTTATACTCTATATATTATTGGATATTTATGTGTGCTGTATACCATACCACAGCTAAATAAATTTTCCTTCATATGTCCCCAGGGTTGTTCATTTTAATAAAATATGTAAGAGATACAATGGAATCAAAATTACCCCTTAAAATAAGACTGCAAAAATCACCATGATTCACCATCGAGAAAATATAATTATATTTTTCATCGCATTTGTTTTGTACTTGAACCATATAGCACCATTTGGTACCGTTCCAAAATGTGACCTCATAGACTGGCCACGGTTGGCCCCGATATCAACCGTATGGAAAACATGTGGAATCTCATGAAGAGACTTCCCGTGATATTTGCTATGAATTGACAGATGATTACGTCCAAAGTCTATCGCAATCAATGCGCAAGGGGGTTCGTGCTCTACACGAAGCCAACAGGTCATAATATAATCAAAGCAATAAAGACGTAATTGTAATAGAATTATTTCTTATGTTAAATATCTTGTGTTCTCCATGCTTGAAAATTTCAAAGGATTTTTTATGGTAAATAGCTTTTCTTCTCAGTGCTACAAAATTTATTTAACGTTTCTCTATATCACGCCTTTCAATTATAGCAGGGACCAAATTTTCAAAGTGATTTTAGTGTACCGTTTCTCAGGCAACATTGGTAGGAAGTAAATGACAAATGTGTTAAGATCAGGCATAATTTTTCTGGCTTTAAACTGATGCGCTGTAAGAACATACATTTTATAGGCTTGACGTATTCACTCACTAAACGTATTTTGATCTTTTCATGATGTTATTGCATAAAGAGAAAAAAGACTTATAGACAAACCATTTTCCTCTTGACGATCATTTCAACTTGACTAAATTTGATGTTTTCGCACACTATCTTTTACATAGATTGTTATCAAAATCTGATAAAGGAACTACACTGAGGAGTTAAGACTCTTTGAATTATGACAGAAAATTAATTCTCATGGCAAATGTTTATGTTTAATTATTGCGTGTAACTTTTGTGTCTTCTTCCCATGTCGTGCATGATTAATTTTGTTAATGTTTTGACTCTCGATTTATTAACTACCCGATTCCCTGTTCTCTAAATATTGCGTGCCAATGCCAGGCTATGCCAAAGTGGATAACGTATGTTCCAAAAGCACCGGACCGAACCTTTCCACCATCACCGCAGCCGGAGAAGGAGGATGAAGAAGACGCCAACGCAAAGCCTTCAGTGTTCTTGATTTCTTGTTTGTTATCACGAACCGTTAAGGGTCAGCAAATCCTGTGAGAGCATTCCGTCATTAAGTCGATGATACTGTCTTCTTGAAACAACTAAACAAAAACAACCATTTTTGGCCTTAAATGCTAACATCTTTGTGAAGACTTAGTGAACCCTATCTTGTCTAGACTTGGATATTAAGGATTAATCTTTCTTAATGTGTTGTTTTTTTATTTTGCTCTTTACTTTGATGAGGGAGGTGTACTTAAAAGCATTCTTATCTTGCACGTGTAGCAGCTCCACATGTGAAACTTCCAGTGAGAAAAAATAAAATGGCGCCCTTTGGTGTCTGGAAATTATGACTAGGTCGTTGAACTCATCAACCGTTGAATTTAATATGTTTACCGCCCCTCCCCCCAAAACACACACACACAAACACACACACACACACACACACTTCTCTTTCTCACTCTCTCTCTCTCTCTCTCTCTCTCTCTCTCTCTCTCTCTCTCTCTCTCTCTCTCTCTCTCTCTC
>JBBPCV010666286.1:0-21505 GCA_037974505.1 Plocamopherus tilesii
CTATACTACTTTCCTGTGTGTGTGTGTGTGTGGGGGGGGGGGGGGGGGTTGGCTTCCCGTAAGACATCAGCTGTTAGGAAACTTTTTTCTTAAAAAATGTTTAGCCCTAAAGCAATCATATCAAGGGTCTAGGTGAATTATCTTTATTAGGCATATCAGCCTTACCCTCAATGTAAAAGTAACAAAATCAGCTATCATTTACACATAGATGACTGTTGTAGGGTTAAATTAAAAATAAAAATATGTAAAATCGATATTTATCGCGGCTTTATTGGACATTTTTCGTGGAGTCAGATTTATAGCAATAAATACTTACTTACTTTATTTTTCAACTGATCAAATTTATTTCAACAGATCTTTCAGGGTGGTGCATCAAACAGTCCATATGGCAGAGGAAGAGCAAGGTCAAGTCTTGAAAGAAGTCGTGACAGCTATTCACCCCCGAGACGTCGCTCCCCTAGCCCTGAAGACAGATTTGCAAGAAGAACAGCAGCAGATAGAGGCAGGGATAACAGTGAGGAAAACTACAGATACAGGCGTCATGAAAAGTCAAAAGATAGTCGAAGTCCAAGTCCTGATGCTGACAGGCGCTACAACAGAGAAGAGATACCTCAGACGAGATCACCTGACATGATGACAGAAAACTACAGGAGAAGTAGAAAAGATGAATATGAACTCCCAAAAGAGCGAGAACTCCAGCGAAAAGCATCATCTGATAAGCAAACAATCGATATTGATGCCCTTCTCAAAGACGAGAGGTTGAGAAATGTATTGTTTGCTGGAATATCCAAGGCAACAGCTAAACTTGAACAAAGTCTTAAACAGGATAAAGAACCCAAGGACAATATAGCTTTTTTGAATAATTCCTCGAGTGAAATAAAGTCTCAGCTTTTTCCATCAGCATCCTCTTCCAATGAGTCTCCACAAAAGCTTCGTTCCATTTTGAAGCGTAAGGGTGACACTGATGAGAGCAGTGCTACAAATAAAGCTTTTAGCAATTTGACTGCACTAGAAAAGACTTTGCAGATGTTACGAGGTAAGTCTGATGGTGGAGATTTATTTTCTAGTCAGTCTGCTGGACAGCCTCGTTCAAAGACTGAATCAAAAATGCATGGTGCCCTTGGTCAATTGGTTTCTTATGATGATGACAACGAAGAAGAAGCATATCTGTATGGTGATAAGAAGCAGTCACCCGTTGAAAGAAAGAAAAACTCACCAAATGTGCATCCATTTTGGTCTGTTGATGCTGTCGCAACAAGTAGAAAGATTGAAGACGAAGAATCTGATGCATTTGAAACTAAAGACAAGCTGTTTGAGAAATGGAGGAAGTCTATTCAAGAATTGCCTGAAAGACAAACTGTGGAAAGTAAGGAATCATCTAGAGATGGTATCTTTCTGAAAGAAACTGGTTCAGACCCAAGCCGTGTTTCTCAATCAAGCAAAGGTGAAAATCAGGAGGAATTAGACTCAACAGTTCAAAATATTTTACAGTCCATAGGATTTGATTTTGATTTGTCACAACGTATGCAGCAGCTAGCACGAAAAAAAAAAATTCAAGAAGAAGAAAAAAGCTTTGGTATTTCAAACCAGTCAGCTTCCTTCTTAAGTAAAGGCAGCACACTAAGTGAAGAATTAAAAGCATCTTTGCTAAAAAGTGGCAATGACCTGTCTAAAATTGACAGTTTACTTCAGGAAGCTAGAGCTAGTGCTCGTCTTGGCAGAGAAGATGCAAGAAGAGAAAAGTCAGTCAGCCCTTATCGTGGAAGAGACAAAAGCCCTGAAGTTGATCGTGCTGTAATGATAAAAGACAGGCCTAAAAGAATACAAAGCCAGCCTGAATGGTTCGATCAAGATGATGAACCAAGGAGGCATAGTAGAGTCAGTCAGAAATATGAGAGAATTTCTCCAAATGATGACTTTGACCGTGACGGAAGATTACATGATCCACATTTTCAGATTTCAAAAAGTTTAAAAGAAGATGAGCTCAAGGATGAATATTTTTATCCAGATAAAGATAGTGGTGATATGCTGCCTGGTGTGCCATTGCTTACCTCGTACAGTTCTCGCCAAAAAAAAGAAGACCTTAGTAGTGGACTCTTAAAATCAATGAGGGTAGAAAACTTTCGTGTCATGTCTCGACCACTTTATGATGATGAGAATGATGAATATATGGAGACGAGAAGAGTAATATTGCCAGCAAAATCAGAGAGAAAAGTTCTTTCTCGATCCCCATCAGCTAGAGAATCTAGATCACCAAGTTTAAGAGGCACAAGAAAAAGATCTGGTTCACCCATATCTTTGTCCTCTCACAAAGAGAGGAGAATCATATCTGGTCGAAGTGAATCAATCACAGAGAAGAGACGTAAAAGTCCTGATTATGACTTACTTATTGATAGGAAATCTCCTGTCTCCCGAATTGTTGGTAATAAAAGAGACAGCTTGTCACCTCAAGCTCACAGAAGACCATCAATGGTTTACAGGTCTCCTTCACCTCAAGATCGCAGGAGACCAATGGTTAACAGGTCTCCCTCACCTAGAGATTCAAGATCAAGGTATCGCAGAAGAGATAGATCAAGGTCCAGGTCTCCACGTCAAAGGTCCCCAAGAAGATATCGCTCCAGATCACCAGTCAGGCGCCGTTCTCGTTCTCCCAGAAGGCGTCTATCTCGTTCTCGATCTCGATCTCATTCTCGACCTAGATATAGGGATGCGAGATCCCCAGATCGACGTTCATCACCAAGAGAGAAGCGAAGACCTCCTGCCAGAAAGAGCCCTGAAAAAAGGGATGCTCGTAAGAGGGATCCCAAAGTTTTGACTGATAAAAAAGACTTGACATCCAGAAAAGATGTCACAACAAAAGTCAAAATTGGTGGTGATAATACATCTAGTTTAGATTTTTCAAAAATGACAGATGAGGAAAGAAAGGCCCATCTCCAAAAGAAGATGTCAGAGAAAGACAATACTTCCAGCTTGGACTTTTCAAAAATGACGGATGAGGAAAGAAAAGACTATCTCCAAAAGATGTTGGCAGAGAAAACTGACACCAAGTTGGCCATCCAGGAGAACGAAGTTGTTCAGAACACAATAGCATCATTTGAGAAGCTTAAACCCACATTCAACATTGAACAGAAAAGTGATGTTATCACTAAGGTAATTATTTGATATCAATAAATCATTTTTACTCTGAAATGTGATATTATTATTTAACTTTCAACAAATATAATTAATATGGGGCATATGTATGCATGTGCTCTTTTTGTGGTTGATAGTGTTCTTATTAATTTTCCCAATATTTGTTATCATTTATAAAGGAACTATATTTATTGCTTTAAAAAAATCTCAAAACGTTTTGTACTAGTCTATAGGGAAGAGCTATGATTATGTATGAAGGAAGAATTGAAAACTTTCTGACTGGTCCACAGTTAACTCAGTTTAGATATTGCAGTGGCTTACAATAAATTGTTCACTGTAGTATTACATTTTCTTTTTTTTGTTTGTTCTGTTATGAATAATAAAAACGGTACCTTTTTAGTATTGGTATATTTTAAACTGCTTATACTGCTTATATTTAGTTTGCATTTTTTAAAGCTTGTTTCCCTACTAATCTTTTCAAATTCTCATTTCCCCAACCCTGCTTCTGTTTCAGCTTCTCACACATAAACCAGAAAACCGTTTGAAAATCTTAAATAATGTAAGGCAACGTTTTGCTAAAGTTATGTTATTAAAGGTTGAAGTTGTAAAGCTGAAAAAACAGCAAAATGTAATGTTGAGAAAAAATCAGCGTCATGGAAAAGGCACAACAGATCCACAATTATCTCAGAATGAAAAAGCACAGATAAGAATTGGAAAGGAAATTGAGCGGTTGAGCTCTCTAGATTTAGAAGTTGAAATCAAAGATTTTTCCCTTGAACCAGAGGAACCACCTACTTCTGAAGACAGCCAGTCGAGCACTATACCGGCCACAAAATCGTCAACGGCTAAAGAAAAACCAGCTGCCAGCAAAACTTCTGGTAAAGTCACAGCAAAGCCAGCATCTGACAAAACGACAAAGGAAAGTGCGGATAAACCAGTTTCCCAGCCCTCTGCTGATGACGGAAAGAAACTTTCTACTTCATCTTCAGTGAAAGAAGATAAAAAGAAAAAGCAAACACCATCAAATATAAAGAAGAGTGGTTGGACATCAGTTGATGTAAAAGATGAACTTCCTGACATTGTAGGAAGTCGAGATGATCAGAAGGTGAGACTTTAACTTTTCCTGCTTTAATTGTCTTGAGATTTTATACAAACATGTGTAAGGATCACAAGACATGAGTACAGTACAGAATTAAAGTTTCCAGGTAGTCATTTGGCAGAGTCAATTTCCATTTAACAAACGTACAATATAATATTTTGCTATTGTTATATCTCGACTTGGATTAAATGCTCATCACAAGCTATATTATTGCAAGGCCTTCATCTAAGATTTAACACAGTCATCCAAAAGGAAGGCTTTTTGCAAAAATTTCCGTTATAGAAATGTCTGCATTGTGTGCATGAAGGACATCATCTTATGATGGTCAGATAACACTAAGATGCACTGAATTGCATGAAGTACAGTTTGCAACTTAGGCAAGTGAATAGCACTGAAATATGCATTGGTGTTAGATTAATTTTATATTGCAGTTCTGTCCGTTGACACATTATTTCTTCTTCCCTTATCAGTGTCTGTAAAGACCTCTAGTCATAAATTGTGATGGAAAGTGAGCAATGCAACATCTTCAACTTAAATTTTGATACTTAAAGTAGCCTTCATAGCTCATTGACAATGTATGTTGTATTCATAAGATTTATGACACTGTCTTGTGTGCCAATAAAAATAATGTCAATATTTCTTCTGTTTCCCATTTGTTGACTCTAATTTTACTCCACCATATAATAATAAAAGTATTCTCTTGTATTCCATAAGCATAAAGAGAAGTAAATTGAATGTATCAGTATCAGTAATATTTGCATTATGTCAAACATTAAAAATAAAATTTTGGTCAATATTCTATATCTATTCTATGCTTTGAATTTTGGATGTTTTTTTTGTTTTTTTTTGTGTTATTGTTGCTTTTTTAAAATTGAAAACTGCTACTGCTTTATTTTTGTGTAACAGTTGTTTCAATTTAGTTTATTTTAGGGTTTGATATTATATGGGAGCTTTTTGTGTTTTTGAGTTTGTTTTTAGGGTGATTATTGATTATTTAAAAAAAAACCCAACTTTTATTTGTTTTATTTGATCCTTACTTTTGACTTATTGCAGGAAAAGGGAAAGAAAAAAGATGTCTCAAGTTCTGCCCCGAAAACCACACCCACTTCAAAGAAGAAAATTTATTATGAATATGTTGACAGTGGTAATCATTTCTGTCGCCACTGTCAAATTACTTGTAATAATCTAAATCAATTTTTTGAACATTTGTTTGGAAGGAAACATGCTCGTGTAAGTATTATAAATATAATTTGAAATTCTTGCTTCACTTTGTATTACGATAGTAGCTGTATATCATAGCAGCAATTCAGACATAGTGTTATTTTCCTGAATGAGGTCTTTGAATTTATTTCTTTAGCTGAAATTCTTCCTGTATTTCTTATTTATACATATATTCAATATTTCCAGGCAATCCTCAAAGTAGCCAAGCCATGGGATGAAACTAAGCCAAAAAGCGAGAAAAATAGTAAAGTTGGACAACCACAAACTAGAAGAATTAAAGGTATGATCCTGATCCTTACAAAACTTTACTTTAAATGCAGATTTGCTTTCATACGTTTGGCAGAACTTAAAAAAAAATTATTATTCATTCTGAAATTTTCATCATTGAAATGCAGGAGCAGGATGGAAGGAAGGTTTAAAGATCACTGTAACACTATTTTGATGACATATATGCCAAAGGAAATACAGTAGCTTTCGTTAGAGTGCCTGTTTTGCCTAAGTGCTCGCTTTTGTGACGAAATCGATTTTTCACTCTCGGAATTGTCGCTTAGAGTGTCCGCCTTCTAAAGCCATCTGCTGCCTTAGTGTCCAGTATATGGGTATGTTTATGAAAAAAAAGGAGTATGAAGTGTCAATTTAATATGGATAAAGTAACTATGAACACTTGTCTAGAGTTTGCTAGAATGTCAAAAGGCATCTTTCCTGCTCACTGGAGTAGTTTTTCCACCCCTATGAGTCTCGGAACATGTAACAAATGAATGCCCTCCTTGCTGGCCCACTGTCCAACCAATCAAATGTGTCAATGTGACAAAAAAGGTGTGTCATAGATTTAGACATCGATGAACAGACATGCTCAGCTGTTCAGTGACGCAAGAGGGCATTTGCTGTGACAAGGTTGGTGGTTAAATAAATGACTGTTTACAGATTTACGCAACAAAATGCACTAGAGTCCTTCCCTATCGTGAAAAAATTATCACTGTCTGCCGGTGGACATGGGTGTCTTTGAAGTTTCTCAAATGGTGGCATGGCTTCTAAACTTAAAATTGATTTAAAAACTCAGCAAGATGATTTTCGTCCACACATAACAATCACATTTTAAGATTCACCGTAAAATTCGAAGAGATTTGGAAACTCTGTAACTGTAAGCTAAAGGTAAATGAGCTCTTGTGAGTTGCAGGATCGATATCGCCTAAGTGCCCAGTTAGGCTTCTTTCTTCCCAGCTACCGGGCACTCTGGTAAAAACTGCTGTAATAATATCTGTGGCAGTCTGGGAAAATCACGTAAGTGAAACAATTTTGACTTTTCCAGGTTTCTAAAAACTAGAAAATGTACTGATACTGATAATTATGCTTTTTGAATTTTTAGGCTATCTTTTATAGTTCTTTTATAAATGAATTTTTTAAGGCGCCTTACATTAGATGAACAAAATGGATAAAAATGCCTTCAAAGTTAGAGCACAGAAATAGATCTAGACTTACACTATACTAGATTAGAAACTATATCTAATAGATCTTATAAATCTGACAAATCTATATGATCTACTGCAACCGCTACTTTCAAACTCAGATAGATCTCTACTCAATTCACTCAGTCTGGCCCTACAATAAAATCTACTGTGCCTTTAAGCTAAGCCTAAACGAAAACAGATCTGTTGATTTATATCTTATCTCGTAGAATGCCAGCGCTATAGCATTTAGCCATTTTGAAATTAAAAAAGAGTTTAAAATTACCATATCATGAATAAATTGTAGATCTAGTCGGATGGCTGATCAATTTACATTAGAATTAGATGGTAGACGAAGGAAGGATGAGGATTTCCCATTTCGTATACTTTTTATGAACAATTGTTATGGTTGAAATACTGTTTCACAGTCCTAATATTTCAAACTATTTAAATGGTTTGTGTTTAAAAATGAGGGCTTTTTGTTCGCGAAAATTATGGAAACAGGCGTCTATAACGACGAGTAAAGTGTGAATTATATTTTTAGCGAAAGTGGATCTACTTTCAATGCACACTGAATCTGAGTAGAGTGTATGAATACATCAATTTTCGAGCTAAAAAGGCGAGAAAATCAGCTTTGTTTATATGCGATATTATGGGTTTGTGGTTGTTGGTCAATAGGAAAAAATGTCGCAAGAAACAGGAACCCTAGCAGTGGATTCACAATTGCATGTTGATCATGAAATGATAGATTTAGAATCTGACCAAGCATTGTTAACCATCAAATTATAAATAAAGTAGATTTCTGTTTTGTTTACTATCTTCATGGATGAGAAATTAATAATTAGAGTGAAAAACAAACCCCCCTATATCGACTATTTTGACTGAAATCATGCGCTTTTCCCAGACTGCCACACATATGATTTGCAACTAATATATCCTGTTCATTAGTTTCTATGCAAAATAGATAATTAAAACAGACTAGAAATCTTGTTTCATTATATTTATAGATATATCGATGATCATTGATATCTACCTGAATGGAGAGACAGAGAGAGAGAGAGAGAGAGAGGGAGGGGGAGGGAGGGTTTCTCTAACCATTCTCCACCTAGTTTAAGACTGTGTGTTTTCGTATTTCTGTTTACTAACATTGTTTTTGTTTTCTTTGCATTAATTTTCATTCCTCTTTTGCTTAGTTGTTAAGTATGTTGATATTATACCAAAGTTCACCTTCAGTTTTTCTAGAGCTAAATCATTAGCAAATGAAAGCATTGTACTGTTTACTGTTTTTGTTTCCCTTAATTTAAACAATTGAGCGCACGGACAGAGTGTTATAGTTACAGTTAAGTTACACACCATGCATTGTTGCTTTTCTTTGTTGTTGTTTTTTGGGGGAACGGGTGGAGTGTGTGTGTTTGCACGTGTAATTTGTCTTTTGATGTGATTATTTGTTGGTTCTTATTGTTGATTTTTTATTTTTTAGCCAAGAATTATACAATATTCATACATGACAGACCCATGTGTAAGGTATCGCGGGCTGCCATTAAGCCCCGCCTAATCTCACACCATGCTTGTAAGCCAGTGAAAAAAAAGTTGACTAACCGATCAAAGATAAAGAGAGTGATACCGTACCTGCCCTTACTTCGTCTTTACGGCCTTACCAAACATTTTGAGCTAATGAGGAATGATTACTAGAATGACAGCCATCTGGGCACTACACTGGCTGTCTTGGACTGCGGCGGTTACTGATTACGTCGTGAGTGGCTGTCGGGAAGACTAGACGTACCAGGGGAGTCTATTGTGATTTTAAATTTACTGCTTGTGTGTGAAACATGTCTTGTGTCTCTTGCTGAATTGGCTTTGTATCACACGGCCAGTGCTCTGTCTCGCTCGTTACGACACAGGTGTGCCGTTTCTTTATGAGGCCTATTATTGCGGTTTTTGAGGAAATGGGCGTGCACTTGTCCAAAGTGAAGTCTAGCCACTGTGCACTTAATGATAGGGTTTTATATAGTGAAAATTCAGTCAGAGCAGAAAAGTGTGCACTTAGGCGAAGCGTGCACTTATGAGGCATGCACTTAGGCAGCATGGACTGTACAAGAATGCAACCATTGTAAAAATCAGGGATGGAAATTTGTTTATTTAAAAAAAAAAAAAAAAGTACATTGTTCTCTTGAAGTGTTGCTGATATTGTTGCTGAAAATTGTGTTAAAATATTCATTTCTGACATTAAGAAATTTTGATTGACTTTGACATTCATCTAACTTTTTGCCAGCTTCTGAGATGATGTTTCCCATGAATGGATTTTACTGCTCCCTGTGTAAAGTTTTTTGTGGAGACATGAAAGTGGCTGAGAATCATCTCAAGAGTGATCCTCATTACAATAAGTATTTGGTATGTTACCTACAATCAAGCTACACATCAACCAGATCCTCATTAGATTTAACACAACTTGTACTTTCCTATATTCTGTCCGTTTCAGTTTAGTGAATATCCTATAATTAAGCATTTTTTCTTGTTCAAAATATTTATAAGAAAGCTTTGGTTTTTTTAGCTTTATGGGAAAACTTTATTAATTTTTGAAAATGATGTAAATGTGACGGATGCAGGGACACTCAAGGGAAGGATGTCTAGAAAAAAAAAATGTGTCTATCCAAAAGAAAAAGATTAGTTTTACTGAAAAGACTTCAATTTCTTCAAATTTTTGAGAATGGTATGTGCCAGATGCTGGTACACTCACTCCAAGGATAGAGGTCTAGAAATAGAACATAGTACAGCTGAAAAATGGTTTTACTGAAAAGACAACAATTTTGTCAAATTTAGTGTATGTTGATGATGATGAGTTTGAAATTCTTCTTTCTACAGGATTATATTCGAGACAACCCTAAGTATGAAAAAAATTTACTTTTGGAAAAGGCCAAAGGTCTTCCCAGCACCTCTTCAAACAGCAAATCAGCAAAGGGCCCAGAGAAAAAGACACACCTGAGAGTAAAAACTGAAAAAGAAGCAGAAAAAGAAGACGATTCAGGTACATATGACAAAATTGGCAGTGTTGACATGGATATTGATGAAGATGATCGAGATGATGATATTGATGTTGTAAGCAAAGTTCCAAAAATGGTTCCCAAGTCACAGTCTTTTGTACCTCCACCACCTCCGGAGCCAGCTTATGAAGACAGTATGAAGAAGAGCAAAGAAGATAAAATTCATCCCCTAGACATGTTTTTAAGCATTAAATCAGAGAATGTTACATCCTCATCCTCAGGGGGAAAGATTCCTGTGGTGATATCACAATCTGATATAGATTTGGCTAACATCCCTATTCCCTGCAATCCCCCTGCCCAAGCCCATGCAGTGACATCTGCACAACCTGCTCCAATCCAAACAGTAAAGTCTTTGCAAGAAATTGAGGATGAAGAAAAGAAGGCTGAGGAAGAGGAGAAAAGAATGATGGGTATTGACGTTGATGCCGATGTAGAGAAACCTTTGGCAGTGGTGAAAAAACCACCCACTCTAGTTGATCTAACTGGAAAATCCGAAGAAGCCAGCAAGATAAAAACAGAGGCAAAGAATGAACCGGTGAAGCCGACCAGCATGGACAACTTGTTTGCAAAATTAAACAAGAATGTTGCTCAAAAGCGAAAGCCAAAAGTAGTTTCCAAAGTAGGAACTGAGGCTACTGAAATGGAGGTACGCATTCAGCAAGAAATAAAAGCCAAATTAGAGAAAGAGAAAGAGAAAATGGCCCGCAAAAAGCAGAAAGAGGAGGAGAGAGAGAGGAGAAGAGAAGAACGAAGATTCCAAAAGAAGAAAATTTACAGTGACAGCTCTAGTGAGGAATCAGACTCAGAAGAGAATGATGAAGAAACTGGAGGAAATAGTCAGCAGATTCAAACATCTGATAACATGTCTCAAGAAGCTCAGGTTAATGTAGAACCGATGAGAGGAGGACAATCAAATACGAAAATGCTAGACAAGTCTGGGCCATGTGTTGTGGAGACAGAGCACAACACTGATTCAAGCATAATTGATACAGAAGACAATACAGTTCCAAGTATTGAGACAGATGCCATTGCAAATCTTAGTGTCAATATTGTCGAGACTGGTGACAGGACAGCAGATAAAAATGTTGTTGAGGTAGGAGATGGTACAGCTTTGAGTACAAATATTGTTGAGACAGGAGACGGTAACGATCCAAGTACCAATACAAACATTATTGAAATGGGAGACAGTAAAGATCCAAGTACAATTGTTGAGTTGGGAGATAGTACAGATCCAAATATAAATATTGTTCAAATAGGACTCAGCTCATATCCAAGTACCAGTGTTATTGAGACACAGGATAACACAGAAAGTCCAAACAATGTTGAGACAGAATGTTCTAAGGATGACACTATTTGCAGTGTTGCACCAATGCCAGAAGTGGAAAGAAACACCACCACAGACACAGAAAATACAGTTATTACAGAATCCATCAGTGTTGATACTTGCGCTAATGTAGAGGAAGGTGTCAAAGGTCAAAAAATGCAGAAGAAGAAGGGGAAAAAACAGGTGAAAACTCCAAGAAAAAAGAATACTTCCTCTCATGCCGAACTCAAATCAGAGAGTGACCTTTCTGACATTTTTTCAGCTTCTTGTGAAACAGTTTCTCAAGAAGGAAAGAAAAAACTAACCAAGAAAGGTCCTGTCAAGAAACGTGCCAGTACCCGTACCAAAGTGGTTGCACATCAGGATGCTGAGTTGGAGTCCTGTTTAGAAGAAAAAGAAATTGTAATGGAAGACTTTGTTGTATTGTCAGAAGTAACAGAGGATGATACAGAAAATGTTGACGGTTCTTTCAAAACCAACATTGTTGAAGAAGCATCTGGACACTCTGCTCAAGAAGGCATAGAAGAGAAAGACATCTCAGGAACGGCAAATGAAATGATAAGGAAAGAAGAATCTGAAAACAATGAATCGCATCAGGACTTGATAAATGACGCAACAGAGAAAACATGCTCTGAAGATCATAAGAAAATTAATTTAGTTGGCGATCAGAAAAAGATGGAAGGTGAGCTAACTATTCCTCAATCAGAAGACAAAGAAGAGGTGCCCACATGCCCAGATTCCCTTGTTGAGAATGTGTTAGATGGAGATGAGAAAGAGAGGGAAGTTAAGGATGCTGAAGAACCGCATATTCTATCAGAAGACAAAGAGGAGGTGTCCACAGGCCAAGATTCCCTCGTTGAGAATGTGTTACATGGAGATGAAAAAGAGAAGGAAGTTAAGGTTGTTGAAAAACCACCTATTCCTCTATCAGAAGACAAAGAGGAGGTGCCCACATGCCCAGATTTTCTTGATGAGGAACTTACAGTACCTGTCACACCTACTTCAGGACGTGGAAGGCGAGGCAAAGGAAAGAAGGCCGGTGGAAGGGGGCGGGGTCGAGGAAAAAAGGCTACTAGAAGCCAACTAGACAAAACAGAAACTGAAGCCCCTGGCAACATTAATCAAGATGAAACAGAATTGCAATCCCAAGATTCTCCTGTGAAAGAAAGTGAAAATAACCCTAGTCAGTCATTAGACAAACGCACTCGTAGGGGAAGAACTCGTCAAACTTCTGGGCGTGTGACTAGGAGTAAAGTAAATAAAAGTCAAATGGAAATTGACACTGATAAAAGTATTGATGAAGGACAGGATGATATTGACAAAGAAGTGGAAGCATCTGACACTTCACTGGTGGAATTGCCTATAGCTTGTGATGAAACCGATAGTTTGAATCTTACTCCCAGAATAGAGTTGCTCAATTCAGATCTTGAAGTACAGAAAGTGTCCTGTCCAGCATCAGCAGATCAGGTCAATCTTCCTGGGGATGAAACTCCCATGACTGGTGCAAAAGATGGATCAGACAGCGATGCCACCATAACAGAGAATCAAGATGTTGCTGTGATCAGTGAGTTATCATCCACAGGTGCTCAAAATGCGTGTGATGAGAACGTGAGCAAGAGTGCACAAAGCAATGTGTCTGAAATGGAGATGGACACATCACATGAAGTTCCTCAGTCTGATCAGAGGGGGATAGTGCTCATGGGAGAGGATGGGGGAGTTCCAGATCAGACCTTTCCAGGTAGTTGTGCCAAGGAAAACGTCTCAGTGAAAACTACTCCCAGCCAACCAAGAGATCCACCCATGTCAGGCATTGTCAGTGAGGTTGAAGTCCCAGAAAGCATCATTATGGATGTGGATGATGAAGGGCCTGATGACAATAAACCAATACCAGAAGGAGACATTGCTGGTGAGTTCAACTTTTTAAATTTCAACACTCCATCATCTAGTCAATGGTAAGCAAAACTTGCCTAGCATGACATATAGGTCCTATCACTATTAATTATATGACTTCACAATTCAAGGAAATTATCAGGTTTTATTTTATGCCTCATTTTGTTTATTGGTCTTAAACCTACCTTGTCTTTGACATCATTATGAAATAAGTTTGATTGAACTGTAATATTTAAGCAGTTGAACTTTTTATATTTAAGTAGACCGTCTTGTACTTCTACTACTATAATCATAAGTAAGAAGTAGATTGATAATGATAAGATATACCTTTGTATGTTTGAATTATATTTTGTTTTGCTTTATTTTCAAATATACCCATTGGGGAGGATTGTGCACATAAAAATAACATGACAGATTATTCTTGTTTTTCACATAGATTAAAAAGCACCTTTATTGGTCCAAATGGACATATGTGTCTTTACAATAGCAAATACAGTGGAATCCTGTCTAAGGATTCAAAGGGGTGATCTAAATTCACAATGGAACCCTTGAGAAGTTAACTTGCTTAAAGTGGCTTCCTGGTAAAAAGGCAACTGTTCTTCTGTCACAAATTTCCCCTGATTATTTCATCGTATTTCGATGTGGATCAAGTCAACTGCTTCGATATTTAAACTTTTGTCTGAATCAAGCAGCTCGACAACCAACTCAGGTCAGCTTCTTAGAGAGAAGAATAATTGTTGGGAGAAGGGAGAAACTCATACTCAAATTATATTACTATGGTAGTTTTTGCCTCAAAGCATGTTACCTAAGACCTTTGGTCCAAAGTCAGGTCTAGATGTCATACGTCTCATTCAATGACTGTGCTGTCACAAGGATACTGATAGATATTACATGCCCTTGAAAGCCACAAGACATGTTTATTAGTTTTGCTTTTGCTAAAGCGAACAATCTGTGTGTCGCATCAACATATGATTACTGTCTGGCTTACCTGGTTTGCCCGACAATTTGTAACAATTACATGCATATTAATGTAAATCAAGTGTATTACTATTATGCAACATACTTTATGCAGGCATGTAGGCTAGTTTCCCTTCATTTAATCAATCACAACACTTCATTCAATTTGCCAAAATTGGTCCCACTTCTGAACTCCTGTCCAAACGAGCAGATCTACAATGTTGTTCCTTTTTTTTCAGTTTCTCATTGATGATGTGATACAATATAGCGCCTACCTGCGTTTGATTGGTTGACTCGTTCAAGTAGAATAGCTAAACATATTTATTTGAAATTTAATGATTTAATGCATGTATAGATTTGTCTCTACATGACTACATGAGTTACATGTATCTGCTTTAAGATCTGCCGGCCGGTTTTTTAAATTTCTTGAGGGGAATGCTCTTAGGTGAAGACTACTGGAACTGCATCAAGATATTTCTACACATGTATCTTCTATATCATCACATAGCCTAAAGTAAATGAGTGTAACTAACATACTGTGCCTCATACACTTAACCATATAATGTATTTATGTAGATGATGGTGAGCAGTCAGCTACTGGTTATCAACACCCCACTTTAGGCCTAGACCTAGGGCAACATTACAAAGCCTGGTTATAAACATCCATTGAAGTTGAAGGCTGTAAGCCATGGAAATGACTCAAGCAAACATTTGCTCAAAGATTTAGCCCATAGATGCCTAGATAGCCTTGCAGCAGTCATATTTATTTGTTAATTGAATGGATTTAACACAATTGCCCTCGACTACAGCTTGACAAGATACATTTTATTTCTCAAATCTTTATTAAGTCAATCTGAGGCCTTTGCCTTCCTACTTCCTAACTTGTCCATGGTCGTTTAACATAATCTCTGCAAATTGAAGTCAAAGGTGTTCCATGAAAAACTATTAAAACTATACTACATGTATAACTATAATAAAATTGCCTATTTAAATCTATGAATGAACTTTAACTTCCAAGTATGGTACATGTACAGTAGACTCCTGATAACACAAACTCCAAGGGACCAACAAAACTGGTTTGTGTTGTAAAGAATTTGTGTTAAGAGGATTGAGGAAAATATCGGAGGATAACCCGATTTGAATTTTGCAACAATAATTTTACATGTATTATCTCATGGGGTGAAATCTTGATCTAGTTGATGGAAATCAAAGTGCATTGGTGGAATGAATGATGCTGCTATGGTGCAAGCAAAGCTTCTTGACAGTAGCTTAGTCCACTGTGATTGGTCAAAAAAGAAAGGAGAGGCAGGTGTATAGAAATAGGAGGGGGAAGGGTAGAAAGAATTGCTAGCTGCAAATAATGGGGTGACTGGTGGAGGCTAGGGCTGCTGTATACTGAGGTTTCCTAGGGTAGAGGGCATACAATACACACATACAAACAAATAAACAAACAAACAGAATCAGGTGTTTTGAATATTTGGGAAAGGTTTCATGTTTCAAATTCATTTTTCAGCTGAAAATTAATATCCCTATGTGTTGTTTGTTACATTGCTATTATTAACTATCAGTAAATATCAGTGGACAGTGGATGACATATAAAAGTTTATTTATTAAATTTATGGATGCATTGGAATTTTAAATCTTTCTTGACCTCGCTCTCTCTCACATTCCAGAATGTGCAGGTCTTCCAACCTCAGGCCTAGGTCTTGATCTGGACGATGTCACTGATTCCATTTCTTTTCCCATGGAGGACGAGAACACCAAGTCTGATTCCAATTAATCTTAGCTATCCAAGTTT
The DNA here is from genome assembly GCA_037974505.1 of Plocamopherus tilesii. NCBI lineage: Eukaryota > Metazoa > Mollusca > Gastropoda > Nudibranchia > Polyceridae > Plocamopherus > Plocamopherus tilesii. The sequence goes on from JBBPCV010666286.1 coordinate 15,908, forward strand.
ATATTTTATTCATGAACATATGATTAAAAGTTAAATGTTTGTGTTATTTGCAATGCATTTCAACTCCTATATTTTTTTAGATCCATATATGGTAATTCCTGAACTGCATGTTGCATGTCAAGTGTGTATGATAATAATGTATTTTGAATTTCATTGGTATTGGTGGAAATAAAACAAGATTTTTAAAATGTAGATTTATGGCTCTTGATGTTGCAGGCACTTTGTGTAAATCCTAGAGTGGTATACCTACTCAATTTGAAAGAGAAAAAAAAGCTTTTGCATTTGGTACTGTACAGCTCAAATGTAAATCTGACACTGGTAACCTCCGCGGTCTCAGGCAATGAATAGGACTCCAGGCACTTATACTTATAGTTTGTCCACATTTTTTGTCACTCATGCTCAATACATGAAATGATTGAGTGGTTAGAACCAATGTCAAGGGCTGGAGCAAAGACAAGCAAGGCAAGAAGACTGACAAACAGGTAAATATTTTGGTATATAGAACCTTTCGTGTGGATGACTTCAGTAGTTGAAGATAACTAATATCTGTAACTGTAACTAATTGTAACAAGATCAATAGCTTTCACTGTCACCCTTGGGGGGAACCCCGCTGAGAGGTTTTTGTGATAAGCTTTGAAACTTGTTAATGAGCTCAACTGTACCAATGCAATTTCAATTAGCATGTTAATGAAATCACAACCTTTTTGCCCTTTGTCAACATTGGAAACAGCAATGTCACTGGCAATTTATCACACCCATAACTGCTTAAGGTATTATTTTACGCATACATTATGGCGTAAAGACAATCGGTCTAATCGATAAAATAAGCCTAATGCAGTTATTATTGGGTCACAAAACTTGTTTTATTGATAGAAATGACAAAATCATAGTCAAACTGTTTTGATTGCATTACATTACATGAAAGTTAAGGTAGATCTTCATGTCTACATTTGATTTGGGCAAAGACTATTCTATTTGTTATTTCCATTTGTTTACGTACATGTACATATATAATTATCCTTAGTATCCTTTAAATGTAAGTAAATTTCATTTACTTTCATTGTGATTTGATTTATACATGTGTTGGAACTCTAGACTTATTTTTGTTTTAAGAAATTCAGTGGGGTGTATTTTCTGTTGTTGCTTTGCTTCATTTTTATGTTACATTGTTACTTTACCATACTACTGTACATGTAGTATAGTATAATAGTAATAGTAATACTGATTTTAAGCCTTGCTATAAATATAAAGCTTTTTTCTTCTCTTTCCATAGTCTCCTTTTTTTAGACAAAGGTTTGGATGAACAAATCAGAAATATTTCAGTCTGATTTTCATGCTGCAGTAATAGTAGATCTAATACTTCAATTGAACTCAAATTTTTATGAGTAATTACAGTACATTCGACACTACCGATAAGGTGCAGCCTGCCCCTAGTTCACGAGTGTGCATGCACATGCACACACACATATTGATACACACCATTCATTGTGTGAGTCCTGAAATAGATCCAATTAGATTTTATTATATATATAAATGTTTTTATAAAACTAAAGCTACAGTACAAGTATAAATGCTGGCATTGCATTTGGCGGCCAAGTCATTGTAATTTTTTGCACATTTACAATGTATTATATAAGAGCAGCGTTTTTGAGATAGAGCGTGCTTGAGCTTGATGCTGGAGTAACCTTGCACCTAAGACTTAAAGCATGTAGTTTATTCATTTATAACAAAAAAAAAAAAAAAGAAAGTAAAATTACGTGCTTGAAGCATGTTTAGGACGGCGTGCTTATCGGTGGCGTCGACTGTATTGTTGCTTGAATCAGGTCTGTAATTTTCTGGCATTTAATTCGTCATGAAATAACAGTTCAAGTAAGTTTTCAGGCAAAGTCATTACGCTGGCTGAGAGTCAAATTCTTACAGTAAAGTGCTTTAAGACTCTTGGGGCCACCAATACTACAGGGGAATAGGAATTTATGAGGAGAGAATCTGGACCTACTAAAAAAAAAAAAGAAGAATTTCAGACAAGAGTTGCAGATCCATGCAATTTCCTCTCCCTGGTACAGGTAAGTATAATGTCTAAAAGAGTAATGGGAAGGTGGATAATTTAAGAATGTACAATACAACATGAATAATCTAGGTACATTCATATAGACAATTTCATGGGTAATAATTTCACCCCTTCTACACCTTTTAAGAAATCTTCAGATAAAAATAAAATCTCAACATTGCCTATGGATAAAAGATGACCAATTTTTGTATTATTTTTTTTTTAACTTTTTTTTCTTTCACTGGTATTAGTGTTATGTTGACATTCAAAAACCCTTTGTAATTATTGTAATTGTAAAAACCTGGATTATGTCTCTTTTTTATTTTAAGTAAGGAATCTTTTTAAAGCTATAGTAACATTTTAATAATACTTTTTAATGATGAAATTTAGGAATAATTGTTAGTATAGGTATTATTATTTTAAGAGTTTTTTTTTTCTTTTTGCTTGTCACTTGCAAAGATGCAATCACTTGCACTAGTTCAATGTATCTGGCTGAGTGATGGCCTGCACTTCAGACTTTAGTATAGGGCTGGGCTGAATTATATAAAAATAAAAACAGTTGATATTAATAGCAAAGATGCTTAACTAGTGTGTTGAACTTTGATTTTAATCCAGTAGGGGTAGATCTAGGTAACTTTATCTGTGCACCAAAACGAACCCTGCAGTAATTATTTCATGACCTTAACAGCGATATATAATTATGGTAATATAATCCAGGTGGTTCAGCAGGCTAAACGAAATCATAGTCATAGTAATAGTAGAGGCCCACAATAAGTATTTCTGACTAGCTCAAACAATGATAGTGGTGCCATTTTTAAAGGCTAAAACTAAAACTTAAATAGAGGAGAAACGAGACAGGGTAAGACTGGTGAAAAAATGGGATGAGAATAAGGAATGGACAAGAATTGATGCTGTCGGTAGTTAGTAACCGTTAATACTGTTAAGATGGTGCTATGAAAAGAGTGAAATTCTGTAGCTTTGTTGAGTTATGGGAGGCAGCAGCTGGACAAGCTTCTCCAAAGAATGATGATACTGATACATGCATACAGTTGACTACACTTAATTTGAACTCGCTTGATTTGATCTTCGTTAAGTTGAATTTTCTCTTTGGAACAAGGACCGCAATTAAGAAAGAACAGGAAACCAAAAGGCTTGTTTTGACTTACGGATGACTTGATGTTAACCCAATCCTTGGCCCACCAATCAACAATCACTGCAGGCACCAGATAGGTTTAAGTTTAATATTAAAAGTACAACGTACAAGTGCAGTACAAGATAGGTTTAAGTTTAATATTAAGAGTACAACGTACAAGTGCAGTACAAGATACCATTGATTACATCAACGTAGACATGTGTTGTTACCAAAGATGTTAAACTTCGAAGTCACAGTTTAACATCTTTGGTTGTTGTTACACTGTCAGGATTAGGCTTGGGCAAGACAAGGACGACCATCTTGCTCTTGCAGCAAACGTAGGCTACGTATACTACACACGGGTGTGTGTGTGTGCCGTTTTGGATAAGAAAGTTATCACTGTAAATTAATCTATGCCTTTCAAATCTTTGCCGGTTGTTTTGGACTTCGGATGTATTGATCTTTTTTCTACTCCCCCAACAAGATCAACTTAAGCGTAGTCAACTATATTGTAAAAAAGTAGTATTGTAGACTACTTGTCATAATGCGTGAAACTCAAAATTGACTAGAATTAAGTTGAACAGACCTAACATTAAAATAAAAGAGTAGAAGCATTACTTTCTTTATATGTACTACTATTAATAACTGATTTGTAAATGGTATGTGTAGTTTAGTAGTAAGAATCTAGGGGCCTACTGAAATGTATTATAACATGTATATATATAATATCTATATAAATGTTGCAAATATTTTAAAATATAATAAATGTAGAAGTTATTAAGGTGAATTTACACTAAGTCTAAGACATCATTTTAAATATGTTGTTATTTCATGTTGTGTTGCTGAGGTTATATTTGTCCTGGCAATTTTACACATTTTTTTGACCCATTGGAGTTACTCCATCATAAAATTGTCTTGCAATTGCATGTTAATTCTCAACAATAAAAAAATGATTTTTAATCTGAAAAATAAACTGGATTTTGTCTTATTCTGTCAGTGTGATTGTTATCATTTACTGTAATTCTATTACCGTAATCTAGATTCTATCTTGATTCCATTGTATGGGCGATACTGATTGTCAAAAAAAACTCCTTATTATATTATATTATAATCATTAACTGTAACTGCAAGTCCTTTCACTTTCAAGTTTTTTCATGAAATTGCACACACATCCTACATTAATTTTGTGCTGCAAAATTTCGTTAAGCAATTGTATGATAAATTATATATTATATATAACTTATAAGTATAGGTGTACCGGTATTTTGACGTACTGTATATTTACTACAATGTATTTGTATAATATTAATAAATAGTCTAGTACCAGTACAGATGATAATAATACTTAACTTATAATGTACAGGCACTCACTCATTCATCCACACACACAGAATAAATCATGCTTTCACATTCACAGTAGTTAAGCCATAATAGAATAGAGTTGGAGAGGGAGCTGGTACTGGTGATCAAGAATATATAGGTAATAATAGCATGGAAGAGTAATATAAGTCAATAATATACCGGTAAATAAATTAAAATTAATATAATATTAATAATAATAATGATGTACTATCTGTGTGTAGACTATACATGTGAAATTTAATAGTAATAGTAGTGTAGTACTAATATTAGGCACAGAAACATGGCTTACTTGCTATTTTCGAGTCCTCACTATTCCCGAGCAGCCCAAAATAATTAAAAACTAATGTAGCCTAAAGGAAGGAAAAGAGGGGAAGTTAAGCGACTAGACCTGTGTATGTGTGTATCATGTTTGATATGATATACATGAATGCAAGTGCAGTGCTATTATGATGTAAAATTTAGTACGATTCTGATACCGTTGGCTACTTATACATGTACTATGGTGGCTGGGTTATGGTAGGCTAGATCTAGATTATGCGGCAAAGATATATTGTGTAAGCCTATATTAGTTTTTTAACCTCCGTAATCCTAGCCTGGGGGAGGAAATACACACGTACTTGCCATCTCTGAGTTGACTTCTTTTTTTTTTTCACACACTTTACTTTTCATTATTTATGCTAATTTTATTGACCCAAGGAGAAAAAGAAAAAAGGGGGATTTAGATATATACTAATATTATTTGCTGTCATTACTATTACCAAGCTCTACCTATTTCTAACCCAAGTGTGTTACTGTTACTTTGATATTCTACTGTTACACACCCTGCGTGCTGGATTCAAACAACAGTAATGTCCAATATCAACTGAAAAGCATACTGTGTAGAACCAGGACCTGCTGATTCAGCTGAAGTGGAAGAGATTGAATCATGTTGACAAATAAAGGGCATCCTTCAGAATGATACATGTACAATGTACATGCAGTAAATAACGTACTAAACTAAATGTACTCTACAGAACGTTCTCTCTGTCCTACACTACACAAACACATGGTTTGTGAG
>JBBPCV010666287.1:0-16248 GCA_037974505.1 Plocamopherus tilesii
CCCCCCCCCCCCCCCCCCCCCCCCCCCCCCCCCCCCCCCCCCCCCCCCCCCCCCCCCCCCCCCCCCCCCCTTCCCTTGTTTATTATTAATATTTGTTTATATTTCCTGTTCCCTCTATAAATTCATACCTCTTCTACTTCTAGTGAAAGTCTGAAGATTAGGAAGATTGGGATTAGTTTTGAATGTAGTTTTATTTCTAATTTTTTTTTCTTATAGCAGAAAAAGAAACTCAGTCTTTTGTCTACGCACACAAAATTTGTATCAGTTTCTCTGTAAAACAGTTGAAATGTTGATTAATTTGCTATGCTTTTGATGCTCTTCTTCTCTGCTTCCTTCAATGCTTCTACTGTACCCTCTCTCCGAAATAAAGAAACATTTGATTGATTCTCTTCAAGCTTAGCGTAGATTTTAGTGTAAAATACATGTATATCAAATACAAAATTGCAATTTGGTTTTTTCAATGAGTTGTTGTATTATAGTCATAATAGTCAGACATGACTGAATGGTTTTAAAGGTTGATTCAAAGACTTTGAGACAAAAAATGGATTTTTGGGGTAGTTTCTACCTGAGATTGCATATGCTGATCTTGTTATAGTTAGGTTAAGGGTTTACTTATCAACATTCAGCTGCTCATGCTGTTGACTTTGTTTTTCTTTATCGCATAATTGTATTGGCGCCTTTTAGATCAATGTGACATTTTTTTTTTAATGAACTCTGTATCTTAAAGTCCATTTATTCTGTTCCCTTTCAGCACAGAAAAACAGGGATTGGAAATTAATTGGGTTTCTTCTCTGCTCTATCAATGACTTCTATTAATTCTTTTTACTTTGTGGTAAAATAAAGTGATAAATTAAAGTCTTGAAAAGGTCTTGTTTAATCTTAGTACCACAATAATTGTTATAATTTAGAATATTTTACAACTTCACATATTTTTTTTTTTTATTCAGGAGAGAAGCCGCCCAAGATTTAACTAAATATTTGGTGCTTTTGTTTTAAAAAAAAAAAAAAGAAAGAAAGAGAAAGAAAAGTCTTGTCCTGATTATCATTCAAGAATTGTGAAAAGATGTAATAAGGCTATGTAATGTCATAATAAAAGTTATGAAGCTTCTGCATGCCCGGATCTTTGTATTTATTATAAATGCCCCCTAAAAATCTTTTAACAACAACTATAAATAATTCTGTAACTCAGGCCACGAAACTAAAAAGTGTGTCCTAAGAAGTTTTTCTAAAGTTTTCTCTGAAGTAAATTAAATGATTCTTTGCAATTAAATATTTTTTCCAATCCTTTGTCTATTTTTGGGCTAAAAAACAACAAAACAGTAACAACAACCATAACTAATGACCAACCATAACCAATGATACATGTGTGTGCATTCAGTTCGGGACAAAAAAAAAAGACATCAAGAAAATGCAAGTCTCCTTTCATACTGACAGTGGAAAAATCTATAAATTTTTTAGAAGTCAAAATTTCTAACCCTATCCACTCTTTTTACATTGTTCTACTATTGCAGTAAGAGGGAAGGTGTATCCTTGACTAAAATATAGCTGAAGATAATTTCGACTGACATCCCATATCAGGAACTGAACTATTCATTTCTACTTTTTGAACAGAGAATCCTTGATAGTTTATGGGTCAATACAGTAATACAATAATCTGTAAATGAACCAGGACCAAAAGAAAAGGTTGAAAACGGTTAAAAATTTCAAAATAAGCGCACCAATATATTTGATGATAATGAAAATCATGCATTCCAAGTCTGTGATATGTAGTAGTACATTACCTAGTTACCAGTAAAGTCCTTTCTGTATATTCATACACACACCTTCAAGAATTATTAATCCTGAAAGTGTATTTAATTAGTTTAGAACTTATAGGGACCCCTCACTCTTTTTTCACTCTATAATTCTTATATCTTTGAACTAATATATGAGGATACTCGCCTCCTTGATAAACTGTCTCTTCCTTTTTATGCTCAGTCAATTCCACACTTCTTGACTCTATTCAGTGCCAACTGGTAAACTGTCAGTTAAAATGGTAAAGTCCTACATTATCATTAAAATGTTATCAACTTTATGTAGTTCATCAAATGTCGATTTGATCAATTGTCTGATATAGTCCTACATTAAGTTAATATCTTGATAAACTATTATATGTGATCCTACTCTTTCAAGTGACATCTTGAGTTTGATGTCTGATTGGTTTATCTTTACAAGGTTGAAGTAAATTTCAAATCTTTTCTTCGTTTTCTTCTTCTACTTTACATCTCTCCCTCTTCCTCACTTGAAATGCATTTTGTATGATTTAAATAAGCAGCGCATATAATTATTATTTATATATGACCACCTTTAAAAAAGAAAGTTCTTCTTCCTTTTTGTCCCCTTATCAAATTGTAATGAAACAAAGGAACATTCTAATAATTAGCAGGTTTGCAGATTGCATATGTTTTGATAAGATTTATGGTACTGTAATTTATAAATAGATTTACTTGACCACAGCAGAGCCTTTTGACTAGTTTGACCCAATAAAATGCTTGATTAGATTGTGAATATCGGGTTATCCATTTGCATATTATGTGTCATTGGTTTTTCTTTTGATGCTTCGAGAAATGAGATCACCAAATCTGTCAACCTCATCACTTAGTTTTTCATGAACAGTTTAATGTTTTGTTCCCCTGAAGCTATTCATTTTTGTACATAGATGCAATGAATGTTGTGCTTTGTTGATATTATATTCAGATGACAGAAAATAATATAATTTCTACATATTTGTGAAGCTTGTGTTCAATTTCTCTAACTCTATAAGGTTTCATGCAACTGAAATGAATGTTACATTTGTCTTGTTGACCATATTATCATTCGTTTTAAGAAAAGTGCAATTAATTGTACATCATGTTTCATTGAATAAAGCTGTTAGATTTAAGGTATCAGGAAATTATAAAGCTTGTCCTGTTATATCCTTGGTATTTAAATGTTTTCTTTTCCAAGTTAAAAAATTTTTTAAATTCAACATTTCTTTGTTCTTGATTGATATTCACCATGTGTAGTAAGCTTCTTCAACACAATATCAATATGATACTGTTCATTAATGATTCAGGGTTTGTGAATAGTGTTGTATTTTCTTTTTGACTGTTCAAGCAGTTCCTACAGTGACTGAATTACACAAAGGTGTATGTAGAACGTTTGCATTGGCATTATATGTAATTAATGTAATTTTTTTTTTGTCTCCTTGTCTAGAGATTCAGGTTCAAGGCCTTAAATGCTTTTCTTTGGACTTGCTTTAGTTGATTATGGAATTTCATAAATGGTTTTCAGTTTAATTCAGAAGATATGTCCTTGAGAAAATTGGGCCTTAGTCTTAACTTTAGATGATTTGTACAACTGAACAATTAAAATTCAGATGCACATACTAAGATTGTTTGACCACCACAGAATGGAAGTTTGTCTAAAGTTGTAAATCTAAGACATGTTCACTTCTTTAGGTATAGTATATCTCCCCTGCTGTGGAAGAATGAAATTGTTATCTTCATGTGTGTTCCATCTTCATTTGAATATAAATTGATGTTTCTTCTTTTCCAAGCATGACCTTTCAGAATTACATCTCAATCTCAAGGAATCAATTTGAATATCTTGTAGCATTCTTGAATGCTGGAAGAGCAGCACTAACTAAAAGATTTAATTTGTCCTAATCGAGTCAACTTATTTTTAAAGGATCTATCAAAATGAGGTTTCATGGAAATATGATTTGCTGTTTTATGTTGATGTAATAATCATTGCACCTTCTTTCCTTTACAAACATTGCCATAATTTGTGAAAATGTTGTCAGTTTATAGAGATGCATTGAATGTTCACTATCCCTGAGTGCTCACTCCTGTTCCATTAATGCTTTAATTTTAATGTTGTGATTTTGTCTGATTGGAGACTGAGTGAGAGAATTAATAAAATGTTTGAAAACATCATGGATTGATTTATACTGTAAAGGTTCCTAGCTTTATGTTGTATATCATAATAATACTGTCTGGCATTTTCACCGACCTTAAACTTTTCTAACATGTTTTCGTTTGCTGAAACTGAGAACAGTGATATCCATATAAAATTAAATAACTTAAAAGTACCATAGAGATGGTTATAAATTATAACCTATTATAAGCCTAATAACCTATTATTATTATTATAAGCCTAAGATAGCTATATTCTATTATATAATAATAATATAAAAATGGAATTTTCTGAGTTCCTTGTAAAAATTGATTCAGAATGCTTTGGACAAATTTTATAGTCTGATACTTATATTTGATCAGATTCCAGAATTATTTCAGCAGAATCTTTCAATATGTAGTGTAGCCTGAAATAACTTTCTTTTCAAATGGGTCTTTATTTGGCCTTTTTGCATCAATTCATCATCTTGTAGTAATGTTATTGTTATGCCTGGGCTATTATCAGTATTCTGAGAGGATTATGAATGCCTAGCTACTCTCCTTTCCCCTCTGATCTTTGCATCTTCGACTTGAATCCAGAGTAATGATCAATAAGTTTGGAGGAAGAATGGTTTGTAATTTGTAGGGGTGTATGAGTATGAAATCGAACATGACTTTTTGGTAGGCAGGAACTGAATTTTGCCAGGGAGGTCATGGGAATAATTTAATGCCCAGGCTGGTGGAACTGCCAGACAGAATGCTGTGTATCTCCTTTTGATTTGTGTTAATCAGTTGTTTTCACTATATGATGTCAATGTCACCCAGGAAGGGCTTTACAAAAAACATGAAGGGCTATCATTATGTATTTATCAATGGAGCATGTGCTGGAGTGCTAGCTTTGTAATTCTTCTACTTTTATACTTTCTGCTTTTGGCATTTTGTGTGTATATGTAATATATATATATACACTAGAATGTAACAATATAAAATCCTTCACCTTAACTATAGCAGCATAATTGCTTGAATTGAAATCTCTAATCTACATATTGTTATGTACATAACTTTTCATGACTCTTCTACATGGTCCACCTATTTATTTTTTTTTTACCACTACACCACCGGTGGTGTTGGTAAAGAATCTTAGAAGAGTATAAAACATGAACATCATGGTTGTGCCCTGTTTTTCCAGTACGTCATCAAGATTTTAATTTATGGTTCAATCCTTTACTCACCCTACTGCCTACATTATTCAGATTCAGATGGCAAATTTCAATTTTCAGGTTTGCTTAAGCTCAAACTTAAAGAGTTCTTCAAAATCATAGTCATGCGTCTGTCTTTCAACTTTCAATAAAACAGTTTAAATTTCTGCTTCTATTGATTGAAGCAATAAAGTCTTGTAAAGGCTAGTTCATCAATTGAAGTGACTTAAAAATGTCCCATGTGGCTTCTTCAAAATAATAGTAATTGTTTTTATGGCATTTCTTTTGTTTTGTTATTGCAATTAAATTCTCGCTAATCTGTTATATGAGGAGCATTAGTAAAAAGGGATATTTACTATTTAATTATTTTTCTGTTTGTAGTTTTCATATTTTCAATTATTTAACTTATTAACTTTGAGTAACGTCGGTGTCTCAGGGTTTGTTGTCCCCTCCCCAACCTCCCCTCAACTTACTAAATTGTCTTGTTATTTTCTAAATATTCATACAAGTCTTTAAATAGTCACTGATTATTCCTTTGCACAAATATATATATATATAAATTAAATAATATGTATTGAAAGTGTGCCGGTGCAAAGCGCTCAATTTCAAGCTTTTTACACAACCGTTATATTATTTAAGTGCACTTTTTTGTAGGTCATCTTTGTAACTGTACGATAGTAAGTACTTACTTTTGTGGATTGAGAAAATATGAATGATATATAAGACAAGCCTAAATTAAAGCAGGCTTTAATCGAAATATGAATGGCATGTTTCTATGTACTAGTACTACTGACTGTAATACAAAGACAAGTCTTGGAAGTAGATTGTTGTTCTCTAGTTGGAATTTCAAATATTATACAATTATATTATTATTGATAAAAATCAGAGTCAAGATTGAAATGCCTGTGTATAGTTGTTGAACATTTTTCTGTTGTGCTCTTCTTTTGTTATCGCAGAATTTGTGAATGTCATGATGCTTTCGATTATGCAAGCATCATTTCCACATTCTTCACCTTCATTGTAGAGAAAGAGGGTGGGGAAAGTTGGTAGGACATCATATATGTTTTCTGTGCATATTGGGGTAAATAATAAAGATGGCTATGATGAGTATGAATGTGTAAATACAAAAATAAGATTAATGTTGATTTAAGAATTATTCCAACTAGTGTTTAAGTTTTCTTCACTTTTTTTTGTACCAATATATGATATATCAAAAGCATTAAATAATTGTATTAAAAACACTTCAGTTAATTTGTTTGGCTTTTTCTCTGTAGGTTGCTGTTTTGGAGTAGGGAGTTCATGAAAAGAACTTTTTTATACCATTTGATCAATTTCAAGTTGATTTTATTCAATTCCTTTAGTTCCCCCAATCCCCTTTAGATGTGTCCAGATTAACATTTATATAGATGGCATTAACGCACATAAACTATGTTTATTTGTTTACATAACGTTCCTAAAGATTACACACAATTAGCGAAAGCTAAAAATTAAAAGCTGTCCAATAAATAGATGTACGCAATTGCCATCAGTCATGCTCAGATTTTGTTGTCTTGTGTCAAACTTAATTCTTTTTCCTTGTAAATTTCTGAACAATGAAAATAAAAGTATTTGAAAAAAATCTCATGTGCCTTAGATCTTGTGTATTTTTATACAGGTACATGTATTTCATGTCATGATGCAACAAGAACCAATCTCTACCTTAATTTGTTGTATTTATATTTCTTTCTTAATACACTGAAAAATTAGTTAAATCTGTGTAAACTAGTATAGCTCTGACAGAATACAAAAAGATTGAGATAACTCATTATACTTATACTAAACCATTCGTCCATAGTTTAGCGCATACACAGGGTATGAAGTTCAGTGTAAAAAAAAAATAAACTTCTTTTGTTGGTCACAGAGAGAAAGCAGAATCAGTAAAAGTAAAAGAGCCTGCAGTGTCATCTAGCTTTAGATCTGGTGGCCTGGAAATGTAAAGTGCATTCACACACATAGATTTCTTGGAAAAAGGTGTTTCATCATTAGAATTAGACATTGGCAGTGTATGAAAATGATATTTCTACACTGCTAGGCCTATCCACACTTCACGTATCATATCAGTAGTAATGCTGTTCACCTGAACTCTATACCTGATTTTCATTCCCACCATCATCCCACTAATTTATTTTTGTAACATTGATATTTTACCATAACTATAATAATCATAAGTCTTTGAGAATGTGGTGGCAAAGAATTACTTTAACTTTAAACACAGTTGTCACAGAATGGCATAAAATAAGATTGTCTTTATCGAATAGCCCATTAAATCTCCATTCACCATTTACATGTCATGATTTCCAACGTCTTGTAATTGTAATCGTTACCCCACACTGATCTCTTTTACTGATTTTAGTGCTTCAGGTCTCACAGTAAAAGTGAATGCATGGATTTGATTTTCAAACAGAGAACCTGACCTTGATCTAGATTTCCAAAAGTAAAACATAATTTGCTTAAATTAGAAGTCAACATGTGATATTGTAAAAGATACCATATATATATATATTATATCTCAAATAAAACTGACTGAAAGTCACTCATTTTGGAAAAGTTTGGACCCCAAATAGTTTTATCACATAAATACAAATCCAGACTGGATCATAATCACACAAAAAATGCATGATTGTCAAATCAACTGAATAAGAATATGAAAACTCCAAAATTGATGCATGGAAATAACTTTAATACAGAGAATCTGACAAAATCTAGAACCCCAATAGGAATGATTTGAATTTGGTCAAATTTAGAATGTACTATTTATGGTGATTATATGAGAAGTTTCATGTATTATTATAAATAAAATAAGTATATAAGATGCTGTATTAGTGTAACCATTTTTAGAATAATGGAAAGTTGAAGAAAGATATTGATACAATCTAATAGCGTTTGAAGAAAATTCACACTTCTTTGCCCTGCACCACCATCCCTATTTTTCTCTACAAAACAATGGCAATAAAAACCTTACACCTCCAACAAAAACAACAACAAAATCTCAAAAAACCAACAACAAATAATAAAAAAAAGCTTTAATTTTTTTTTAATCACTTAGAAATGAATAATTGTATGGATAATTGAATTCTAATGTCTTTTTCTGTTTCATAATCTTTTTCAAGAAAGACATTCTTATCGTTAAGTCTGAAGCCAAGACAAGAAAAAATTGACTGACAACTGCAAATAAAACTAAAACAAAGAAGGGGATAAAAAAAATTTGCTTGCACCAAGTTAAAATAAACAGCAAAAGTAACTTTCACTTTCACAAATTTCAGCAATGATGAAATTTTAATTTCATAACAGTCACACAGTATGAAAACTAAATATTGATAAAATGACATTAAACCTCACAGACCAAAACATAAACAAAACAACAATGGATGTTGGTGTATACCAAAGTGATGTACACAAATATACAATGTAGCTAGAACAAAGCTCATAAGAATCTTAAAAGTCAGAGATAACAGTCACCAATCCATTATAACGATAGGCCAAATAAATTTAACTTTTAATGCAACAAGGATTCAATGAAAGATGAATATGTAATAAAAAGGTTACCTGCACCATGAAAAAATACAAATAGAAGCAAAAAAGAATGATCATCATTGATACTTTCATCCTTCAATGATGCACATGGTTACATATGATCTTAAAAACATTTGAAGTAAGAGAATGGAAAAAGTGACCATGACAACAAAATGAATCTATTCAGATCTAGTCCTGTCATTAATTCATTTAAAATTCACTTTAAAAAAGACTCTTTTGAAATGCATGTATTTTTACCTGATTTCATAAAAAAAGAAATAATGTGATGTTGAGATAAGATTATTGAATTGTGAATATTCATACATACATGTATCATGCAGCATACTAGCACCAACCTATGCAATGTCCGCTTTTAATCTTTAATGCACAGATACATGACAGCCTAACTCAGTATGAATCCATTCATTCATTCAGTATCCTGCATCCAATGATATCATTGCATCTGAGTCAAATTGAGTTGTTGCTGGACCAGTTCAGCAGTGTCTCCCCTTGACTGACCAAATCAATTTGTTGCCTGTCCTGTTATTCCTAGTGGTTTTTCTTCATTTTTTTTTCCCCAGGTATATGTATGTATAATCTTATTTATATGTATAATCTTTTTCTTTGCATAGATCTATACACATGTACTGTTGACTTAATATATTCCTTAATTCACTTTTTTTTTTTTTTCAGGGATTGATGTGTTTAGGTATATACATGTATAATCTTTGGAGTTTTGGTTTTCTTATACAATATTGTCAACATCTTATACATCTAAAATCAATGATATTGAGAAGTAGTTTGTCCTCAATTGTTCTACAAAACAGTACTCGATCATCTGCATATTGTAACCATCTTACTATTTCAGTTTGAGGAAATTTTCCTTGTCTGTCTTTGTTGTTGTTAATAGGTGCATGTTTGAGGTATGTAAAAGGTAAAGGGCACAGAAAATAATACAAATACATGTACAAAACAATGTATGTAGTATTAATAGTAATAGTAACAATAGGCTCAGGTAAAAAAAAAAAAAAATCTTATTCATAATTCATGTGTTGTTTAGACTAGACAGTGTGACTGAGTCATCAGAAACTTAAATGCTTAACTATTCATCTTTAATGGAGAACCTGTTATTTAAAAAAAACAACCCCAAAAACAACCAAAAAAACACAAAAAAAACAAAAAACATGTGAATGTTGAAACATTAAAAAAAAAATAAGGTGAACATACTGAAAGTCTAATTTAATATTTTTAAAGTACTTTGAAGCAGAAATTTATTCATAAAAATAACATTTTAATAAAAATAAAATGTAGGAAAGAGAATAAAATTCTGCACGTACATAAATGTTTCCCTCAACCATTCATTTAATTAATTTTGATTAACATAAAAAAAAAAAAAAAAAATTAACAGTCACAGCAGTTAAAATTTCATTTTGCAGCATATATCATTCATACCTACAGACACAAAATAATTATGTAATAAATATAGATGAAAATGCAATAAATTATTCCACTCCATCATTTTATGTCTCACTAATCTCTGCCTCTCTTCCTCAAATACTCATTCACACAACAATATAAGGCTCATATTTCTCAAAATCTTCCAGCAGTGTATTGATCTGGGAAAACAATTCTTCGACTTCCAGATCCTCTAACCTTAGGCAGTGTACCAGCATTGGGTATGACGTTCCACGACAACGTCAGAGTGACATTTTTGTTTCCCCTGAAAGCAAAACCACATGTATAAATTAACTATACCTGAATCTAAACATAGTAAAGAGAAATTTGTTAAACAAAATTACTGTAAAGAAAAAGAAAAAAAAAAAAAAAGATAACAAAATCAACTCAAGTTTTTAAGAAAGCAAGCAAAAAACCCCAGAAAAACAACAAAGACAGAGCAGAAATACCCTCTTCATAAGAAAAACTACCCAGCTCCAAATCACATTTGAAAGACAAAAAAACCCAAGAAGCAAACAAAAAAGGATCAACAACCTAAAAACAAACAAAAATTTTTAAAACAAAGTAATTTTGGACTAAGAAATTTTTTAGTGTAAAAAGAAATATCCTCTTATCTTACTTTAAACCATTGCCGTAGTCCCAAAAATAATATTTTGTGTTTGACTTGCGCAGATCCAAGATAGTATTTTCTCCACGGACAATGATCTTATCCCAAAGTACAACTTGATTCAGCTCCTGTAAAAATATTTGAAAAAATTGATAGTGCAAAAGTAAGTCCCAAACCTATTTTTCAAGTATCTCAAGGACTTGGTTCCTATAAATCTACAAGGACTTAGAGAAATAAAGCAGCAAGCAAAATAATTATTATCATCAAAAGACACCCTATATTTAACAATTGGATAACTTGTGCCAGACTCAATGCTAATACATGGCACAGGTATATTACAAACAATACAGGTTCAAATAAAAATCTGAAAAGTGCAAAAAGATCAAGTGTTCGTGATAGCAGGGAGTTTCCTTAACAGTCCATTTTCATGTTGTACATAATTTCCAGCCCCTTTCAGAATCTTCACTTTTTTGTACAGGGAAGCAAAATTCTGAAAAGTCTGTGTACACTGTATGAAGTAGTGAAATAGTACACTAGAGTAAAATTTGAATTACTAAATGAAACTTTCTTTAGGGATGATAATATGAATGGTAAAAAACAAAAGATTTTGTTGCATTCTTCAAACATTTTATATTGTATCTGATACATCTATGATGGAGGAATAGTAAATCAAAGATGAATACATTTATACCCCCCCCCCCTCTCCAAAAAAAAACAAACAAACAAACCAAACAAACAAAAATTTAAAAAACAAAACAAAACAAAACAAAAAAAGCAGCAAAAAACCCCAAAACAAAACAAAAAACAATAAAAAAAAAAAAAAAAACCCCTAAAAAAACCCAACAAACAAAAATATAAAACAAACCAAAACTCAACACAACACAAAGTTTATTAAGTCTCCACTTGGAAGAGGACTTATAGGCTTGCTCACACTACTCACAGTCAAAGATGATGGACGTGATGCCAAGTAAAAAGTTTAAACAAAAAAATTCTAATTCATTGTTCTTTCATTATATTGAGCTCTCCTCTGTGACATTATGTTATTCGCACACCTAGTATATCACAATACACCTTGATATACTTAATAAATTGATGTTTTGTGTTTGGGAAATGGGTGTAAATATAGCAAATTGGCATATGTTTTTAGGAATGCTTGTCTGGTCATAAAGAGACATTTTGCGTCACGGCACATTTTACAATAGACTCCTGATAACACAAACTCTAAGGGACCAACGAAACTGGTTCGTGTTATCAATAATTTGTGTTAAGAGGATTGAGGAAAATTAAAGGAGATAACTCGATTTGAATTTCGAAGCAATAATTTTACATATCTTAAAATTTGTGTTATAAAATCTTGCAATAGTTGAATAGCATTCATTTATGTTACGGGCAAAATTCATGTAAAATAAGTTTGTGTTAAATGAATTCCACTGTACTTACATGATCATCTGTTTTATATTCAGCTGTGAGATAGAGGAAAAGCTGTTTCACATTCCAGTTGAACAAAGGAGTGAGATGTGGCAGGAAGTTAAGAAAGCAAGTTAACAAAATAAAGTTCATTAAACTTAAAACCTCTAATTCCAATATCTCCCCTCAAACCTGTAAACTTCCCTTTTGTGAACACAAATGCTGATTTAAATCCATGAAGACGCCCTTTTTTTTTAAAAGGTGACAAAAACCTATGACTAAATTCAAATATAAATACAAGCATAAAGGTTTGTTTCAGTCATCTGGCCAGAATAATGATTACTGCAGATGACTGCACCCTGGTCAAAATGACACTCCAAGTACCATTCAGTTTCCACATCATGTCTAACCTTTCAGTTTGCAAATTGGATACTACAATATTACTTGAGATTCAATCGTGCAGGCCATCCAATTGCAAGAATTTTGCTGATTCACAGGTACAACAAACAACTTAAATTATTTGCCATCTACAGATTGTCCCATTATATATGTTCCTTGTCAAAAGCAATAATTTTACAAAATATGGAGACTAGTTAGATGTCAAAAAGGAAACAAGACTCACAAACTGAACTGTAAAGCCTTTAACCAAACTCTTAGCAATCACAAGCAACTGAATTTGGAATGTTTTGCTTATGGATGTCCAGCTTGCAGAATCTCGACACACTTTCAAATATTGCTCAAAAATACACTAATTCCACAAGTCTTTAATCCAAATTTAATTTAATTTCATATAATCCTAGTATACTATGTATTAATATTCATAAAGTTAATAACCCTAATAAAGTTTAGAAGAAAGAAGCCAGGTGATCAATATATATTAATGAATTGAGGTACTTTTATACAATATTTAAAATCTAGACAAAACAGCCTTTTACTACAACTCAAATGTTACAAAATGTAGTACATCTATTTCTGTTCAGTAATAGTATGATAACTGATATCTAATAGCTATTTGTACAACAGCAAATTCAAAGGATATCAGTTGATAAGTCAAATGTGATTGCTCCCAAGTCACTTCTTTCTCTATCAGCTGAATAATCTGGAACATTCTTCCTGTAAAGAAGAGAATAAAAAGCATTTAGGATTCCAAGGCAAGTCTTTTCTGGTGATGTTTTCCCTTGGTTGCCTCAACGTATGGCCTATCCATCTCCACTTTCTCCTTTTCAAACCTATCTCTGCAGATAGTTGTCTTGTTCTTTCATACAGATCCCTGTTGCTTATAGTGTCTGGCTAATGTATGTTTATAATGCGCCTCAGACATCTGTTGGTGAATGACTGGAGTTTCTGAATAGTTATAAGCGGGTTGACATACAAGAAAACCTTTTCTGAATGAAGAGCTGAATGTTACACGTGTCACCGCAAGGATGAGAGCCTGGAATCTTATGGTCTGCAGGCAAAGTGTTTGCATACTAAACTACAAAGCCACTGTATTGTTAAGAATTCTAGTCAATTATTAAAAGATCTAGCCCATAAAAACAGAGAAAATCTGTGTTAAAGAGATTAAATATTTGAAAAAAAAAGTGTATATGAAGAGATTAAATATATAAAAAAAAAAAAGAAAGTGTAATATAGTGGGATTTATACACATATAATATTATCTGACAAAAACAAGACATTTTCCACTTCATATACATATAAAGAATTCAGACACCTAGGACTGTGACTAATAAAAAGCTACCCAGCTGGAAAAGCAAATATGAAATAATTATTAAGCTGAAATGTTATGTTGTTAGATTTTCTGGTCATGCGACACCAAAGCGTTTGGGTCAACGACGCCTTTTCTGATTGGGCACCTATCACCTGTGGAGTTCCACAAGGCAGTATGCTGGGTCCAGTACTGCTTATCTTCTTTATAAATGACCACTCATCCTTTGTGTAGTCCTGCTGTGAGACGTATGCAGATAATATGAAAGTTTTTGATACAGTGGAATCACAGGGAAAAAGGGATTGACTGCAGCAAGACCTGGATAACTTGGTGGACTGGGCGGATCAGTGGCACTTAAGATTCTCCACTTAAGCTGCACAAACCCAGGGTACAACTAAAACATGAAGACGCATGTATCAAATGCCAGAAATGTACATGTACTAGGTACATCTGCCGCAGATAAGAATTTAGGGGTTGTCATGGACAGTGAGTTAAAATACAGTAAATATACTAAAATACAAGTCAGCAAAACCAACAAGATCCTCAGTTTCATTAGAAGATCCTACAGCTATCTCGAGGTTGACATGATGAGATTGTCGTTCAGTGACCTCATTAGGCCACATTTGGAGTTCGCCAATGTGGTATGGTCACTATGTTTCCAGAAGGATGCAAAGCTGATTGAAGGCAGTCTACCAAATTTGTCCTGAAATGAAAGACTTGCAGTAGAGTGATTGTCTGAGGAAAATGAAGATTCCGAGCATATACTAAAGAAGTGAAAGAGAAGACATGATTGAGGTGTAGTTCCCCAACAGTTCTGCTTTACTCGACTCCAGGAGGCTGCTGCATCTCGGAGAAGTTGTGGCAGAGGAAGAGGCCAGAAAACCATTGCCGGACCATCTGAATGATCAAGGAGCAGGAGTCCTCTCTCCATAGCAGATGAAAGTGGCAAGGAGGAATGTCGCCAATGTGGTACCAACGATAGCAATTCTGGTGGCACAAATTGGATCCAATGTGACCTTTGTGATGCCTAGTTTCACCAAAGGTATACTGATTTAACTGCATCCATTGAGAACCTCGAGGAGGAGGAATGGATGTGCGATTTTTGTACCAGAAAGTAGTGGAGCCTAATGCCCCAACAGGTAGATCTACTGGTAGTGCCTAATGCCCCACCTAACTCGGAATTTAGTTAACCTCTTAAGGTTGAGAAGAAGCTTCTCAATTATTTTCTATCATGTGTTTCCATTAAATACCCTGTAAACGTGTTTTATTAACATTTCCACAAAGTTTGCTTAAAATTTGTCATCAACTTTTCAAAATAATTCAATAATTTTGGGACATGGGCGTGTGTGAAATGAAGTGGCTATTCAGACTCGTGGCTATTCGGACTCCAGTCACACATTGCGACGGGCCTATGCTGGCTGCCTGGGATTCTGACGATCATGTGAGTGACCGCTGGGAATAAAGCTTCTATTGTTTAATTTTAGCGTTTTGGTGTGAAACAAGTCTCACTTCTCTTTTTTGTGAAATTGGCTTTGATCTCATTAGCACAGGTGTGTTGTCGCACGGTCAGTTCTCTGTCTCGTGTGTTACGGCACTTTTATACAGTGACGTATATTATTCAATAAGTCCTCAAGTCATCTGCTACATCCACATTTTCTTATATTGTCGACATGCTTTGGCTTGTCCCTTTTTCCTTTCTCTTTATTTTTTTTAGTAAATTATAATCCTCTATTCAGCACTCGACTCCTTCCCACCACCACCACCTTACTCCCACCCCCCCTCCCTCTACCGCCGCCTTCTCCTGATGGCTACCGTGTCATGGGAAGCCAAACGAACACCCACCCTGCCAACCCCATCCTCCCATCCTTTTCAAACACATGCATCAATCATACCCAGTGAAGTATCATGATCTTCCCACCACCACCATCCACTCCCTCCCTCCCCATTTCCTCGTCACTCGAAGCCAAATAACAATGGGAGGCTATTCAGACACGAGTCCCAATAGGAGTAGCTCCCATGGCTATTCGGACTCGAGGCTGAATAGCCGCAGCCTGGGTAAAAAGAAAAGGGGGCACTCCTGTACAATTGTGGTCCCGTTGTTTACAAGCTGGCCATTGTGTAAATGCAAGGCAGACCATGGCCAGATGTTTTCTGGCGTCTTCGCCAAATAATTAGAAAGTTGCTTTAAAGTTGCCAAACATTTAAAGAAAAAAATTGAAGGTTAGGGTCAGGGATGCCCTTTTTCCGGTTAAAACCTGAATTCCGGCTTTTCAGGTAGTTCCGGTTTTTTTCCTTTTTTCCCCCCCTTTTTCCGCCCTTTTTCTTCAAATCTGCTGCGCACCGGTTGCCGGTCGACTCGAACTCGAACAAGTCTCAGATGAGATATCATACCCAGTAGTAAATCTGAGC
>JBBPCV010666288.1:0-11155 GCA_037974505.1 Plocamopherus tilesii
AGCAATCATTGATTCATTCTTTTAACAGTTTGAAGCAATCATTGATTCATTCTTTTAACAGTTTGAAGCAATCATTGATTCATTCTTTTAACAGTTTGAAGCAATCATTGGTTCATTCTTTTAACAGTTTGAAGCAATCATTGATTCATTCTTTTAACAGTTTGAAGCAATCATTGATTCCTTCTTTTCACAGCCTGAAGTAATCATTGATTCATTCTTTTCACAGCTTGATGCAATCATTGATTCATTCTTTTCACAGCATAACCATCTGGTCGGCCTGAAGAGATCCTATCTCAAACTGTCTTTCCATAGCACAGAGGAGTTGATGAAAGTCAGGAAAGACATTTTCCCTGCTGTGAGGAAAAATAAAGAACGGGAAAAAAATGCAGACACCTACACAACAATGCTTGCAAAGTAATGAAATGGTTATCTTTGTTTTCATCTTTCATGTCTCTAGATGATTTTTGTTTTTGTTTTGTTTTGTTTTTTTTGTTTGTTTGTTTTTTTGTTTTTGTTTCTTCGTTTGTGTAATTTTTGTTTGTTTGCAGGTTAGGAGGGTGAGTTTGGATAGGCACAATAGAAATATAATATTCTTATTTTATTAGTTATCATCATCATCATCACCATCACCATCACCATCAACATCATCATTATCATTATATATTATTATTATTATCATTATTTTTATACCCTTTGGACACATTCATATAGTGATCCCTCACCGAAAAATTAAGCCAGTTTATAATTGTGCATCTTTATATGAGTGAATTTTGATGAACTTATTTATGTGTCATTTTCATGGTTTGGTTTTCTCTTCTATGTAAATTGCAGTCACTATGCTGGAGAGGAGGCATCGCATGTGTCCAAAAAGATTTCGGATCAACTTGAAAATATTGTGGATATTAGGTTGGTTTTTTAAAACATTTTTTTATTCTTGTTGTGGTTTTGTTGCTCGGCTCGAGTAGTTGGAAGATATTTAAGTCTCTATAGTAGAACTTGCTTTTAAGTCAAGACCTTGGGACCAAAAAAAAGTGATGACTTTAAACAAGGTTGACATAAAGCGTATTGAAGGGATGTAGACATTTTGTTGCAATATGTGTCAGTATAATATTTATATAGTGTAATATCTATTGTCAGATGACCCCAGTAAAACTTATTTAAATTCGAGGGAAGGAGTTGCAATTTGATTCAGGAAGTTGAAAATGGGAGGTAAGGGGGGAGATATTTTGACTTCTTTTAGAAATGAAGATAAGAAAATATAATATTGTATTTGTTCAAAAAAAATTTTGTTTCACGATTACTCATACAAGCATCAATTCCATCCACATTCAACAGATACATTGGTTCAATATTAGTAATATATTAAATAAATGACCCAGTTTAATTTCACGAAGATATACAAGAGCACATCATTAGATAAAGAAGCAAGAAGATATTTTTTCCCAAGATAAGCATTCATGAAGGCAAACCTTTTTGTGTTTAGAATGCAAATTTTGGACAGACTGGAAAACCATCTTTATTGTTTTGCTCTACATCTAATGCACAAAAGCCCTCTGGATCTTAGTGGTTTAGTTTTTTCGTTATACAGTGGATGATGAATCTTACAAACTTCAGAAAAGAATTCTGTATATGTTTAATTCTTCCAAAAGGCAGATTTCAATAGCTTCCTCATCTTTCTTTATCAGTTAATTTATCTTCTGTTTTTCCTTTTTTAAGAAATTCCCTCCTTAAGTGAAACCAAAAATAGTGTTGCCGTTGTAGCTAATATATAAAACATGTTAATGAGCTAACCATTGCACATTATTGCAGCATCTCAACTAGGTCTATTAACTATTAAGTTAGACTATGCACAAAACACTCTGCTCACATAATTTCTTTGAGTTCAATAGTAATAGACTGGACAGTAGACCTAGGCCTTTGTGGGACAGGTCATGAGTCATTAGCTGACTGTAATCTATGCATGGGTTGTAGCACTTGAGGCAAAGCGCATTTATTATACACATCAGGCTACACAAGTTAGATTGAACCTTTTTGGACACATTTTGAGGTGCAGCTCTGAAATTCCCGTACACAAAGCGTTCTATTTCATGGATAATGTTGAAAGTCCTAAAGGAAGACCAGCAACAAAATTCCCAGTAACATTGAATAACGACCTGAAAAGACTGATCAACTTCAGAAAAACTAAGAGATTGTGCACAGAACAGATGAAATTGGATGACATTTACAAAAATAAGGAGAACTGCTGAAGCTGTGAGATCAGGTGACCCCACCAGCAGAAGGTTCTAAGTCATGTAAGTGAAGGCTACACAATTATGACACAGCATACAAACAAGCATAACATGTGAAGGCATATCCAATGTGCATATGTGCTTCTCCCAGTGCTCATTTTTCTTTCTATTTAATCTTCATGCTGCTAGTCTACCCATTGACTTCAAGAGGACTGCTATTGCGATACAGTTAACTTTATAATCTTTATAATATAAATAAATACAATGAAATAGAAAGGGAAAAATAGCAGGATTGAAGAGAGCCGTTGACTTTAACTGGGAATTGACTTTGAGCAGGCTGATTTCTCCTTGGTTTCACTGTAATCAACTCCCATCCTTTAGCACTGGCAGGAAACTGAAATACATGTATCAGGTAGCAATGTGAAATTTAGCATCAATGGCAGTAATGTCAAATATGAGGACTGCCTGAAGTAATTTGGTATCAAATATTTCTGAAAACTTACTCTTACCCTTAATGGGCAAATCCAACGACTGACAAAAAAGGACTTCCTTAAGATTAAACTTAAGCACCTATTCTCATTTAGCTGTTATAGATATGGCACTCAGCCAACTCTATCATGGTCATGTGATATCAACAATTGGCTACTCAATCATCTTAAATTCATAGCCTGTAAAAGTGTTCTCTCTGGAAATTACAAATTACAAAACCAAGCAGTCAGGTTTATCTGTGGGTCTGTGTAAACTGCACCGTTGATTGTCTATAAAAACTCATCATTTAGATCTGCACAGAAATGTATCACAACAGTCTTATGAAACGCTGGCCAGATGGAAGTATTCAAGATATCATAACAATGTGACTTAACACTAATCTTCTTCCTTGATTTTCTAATTGTGTTGCACGTTTTAAAGTAAATTTTAAATGCAATCAATTTTGTTAGCACAGTGGTGGATGGAGTCATTTAATGGGGTTGCAAATAACAGTGGGTTGCTTTTTTCAATTTCTTAGTTATTTGTTATTATTTGTTTTGTACATAAACGATCTGCCAGAATCACTGAAGCAAGGTAGCGAAATATATATGTACGCCGATGATACCAAGATTTTCAAAGGCATATTTTAAGATACAGATTGCGGAGACTTACACCTCATAAGAAACTGATCAGAAAAATGGCTTCTCAAATTTCATCCAGAGAAATGCAAAACCATGGGAATAGGAAGCTTCAAAATTGATAAGCAACGTTATAGTCTAAATCACAACAATAGACCTATGGAATATTCCTCGGTGGAAAGGGATGTGGGTGTAATAATTAATAGATAATATGTTATCTTTTGAGAAACATATAAGCGACAAAGTTAACATGGCTAACTCAATGCTCGGGATAATCAGACTGAGATTCCAGTATCACATTAAGATGATAGAAAACGTACAAAGGAGAGCAAGAAAGTTAATACCAGGCTTAGAAAAATTATCATACCAAGCAAGAATGTACAGACTTCAACTTCCTACTCTTATGTATAGAAAGGAGCAGAGGAGATATGATAGAGACACATAAAATAATCAGTGGCAGATATGACCCAAAGATCTCAGACATTTAAATTCCAAGAACACCAGAGGACATATATACAAATTATTTAAAGAAAGATGCAGATTAGAAGTTAGAAAAATCTCCTTCAGCAGCAGAGTATGTAATATTTGGAGCAGTCTTCCACAGGCAGTAGGATGTACTGAAATTGGAAAAAGAACTGGCCAAGCATTGGAAACGTCAGGACCAAGTATACAGTTACCTTGAGCTAATCAAGAAGAGTCAGATGGTGATCAAAGGCTTTCGTTATCATAAATAAGCCTGTTTCCATAATGGATTTGTAAGCATTTGGGGGATCTATTCTCTCCGAAGGGACATTGGAGTTGAGGCCTTTTGCTTCACCCTGTCATGTAACAAGCCTTCATAATTTGTGCGAGATTTAGAATTTCTTTTATCTGGGTCTGTTTTCTTTTAAAGAGGTATAGGAACTCTATAATCAGGTTTTCATCACTAGGGGATTTCAGATTTTTTTCTCTTCACAATTAATGTCAAAATTGCTCCTTTATGTGTTTGTCTCTTCTTTCTCCAGAGAATATGATGTGCCATATCATGTACGTGTTTCCATAGACTTGAAGATTTTTGTAGGCCATTGGTATTCTGTGAAAGGAAAAGGCACCCATGAACTGGAAGTGCGTCATAGAGAAGATTTGGTGGCCTGGCCTGTGAGTATTTGATGGTAGCTATGATATTTACATTCCAGGATTCTGTCAATCCCTTAGCTTTCATAATTCTAAGTATTTCTTTTAAAAAATGTCAACAGTTGTAAAAAAAAAAACGTTTTAAGAACGAGAGGTGAATTTTATGGACAGAACAGTTTCCAATTATTGTGCAAAGAGTGAAAGAATGTTTCTCTGATAGTTGATTATGATGAATGGAAGATTGAAAGATGGTGAAAGTATTTCTACAGTTATCTTATTGTTTTTATTCATCAATTTCATTAGAGTATAATTAAAGTAAGTTGATATTGGGTGGATTCTGAAATTCTGTAAATTTATATAACTATAAGATAAGGAAAATCCAAATTTAATGAAATACCTTATGACCCTCTGAATTAGACTGTTTGAGAGAAATTCTTTTTCTGATTAATTTGCTTTTACTTTTACAAAGCTAGCAGCAAAATTCTTGCCATAGATTAATTTTACTCCAGTAGCATTAAAAATTCCTTTTAAGCTGTATGTTTTCTCAAAAATGTCTAATGGGCCTGAGTTGTATGACAGTTTGATTTTTACCTTAAAAATGGTTGATTTCAGTCTTGTATCTTTTTACAATTCATTGGCATCCTTTTTGAAATATGTACTCACCATTAGTGGTTAATAGAATGTTCTGTATCTATACTAGATAAGTGGTTTACAAAATGCATTTCTCTGTTGTGCATACATTTCACTTAACAATAAATTTGGACATAATAAGACAAAAATGAATGAATTCAAATAGCACTTGATATTTATAGGGGGAAATATGGAATTGAAAGTAATGAGTTGTTTGCCATCCCTTCCACTAGGAACCAGTCGTCCTTGCCTTTGACATTGAAACTACCAAGCTGCCTCTCAAATTTCCTGATGCTCAGACGGACCAGGTTATGATGATCTCATACATGATTGATGGCCAGGTAGGGTTTGAAAAATCTCAGCAGGCCTATTTCATTAATTGCCTGAAAGGGTTGAGTTTTTTAATATTGTCCTTGAAATTTGTTTTGATAGACCATGTTAAGTAGTGAGATAGTAGTCCTGTTCAAATGTATGCATGTGTTTGGAAATTCATGTGAGCCACAATCATTGAATAAACTTGAACATTTGAGCCACTTTTGAAAGTTGTGCACAATAATGTCATTTGAGTTTGGTGGTGTTGGGGGAGGATGATGGGGTGCCAGATTCTCCTATTTTTCACTCCAGATCCCCAGATTTTTGTCCAGGGTCCATGGCAGGTTTGCTATAGATCTTCAGGATGTATTTTGAATGAAAGTTGAATTTTTGTTCTTTATTGGCATTGTTCCAATTAAGTGTTCATTGTTCACAATAAGCAACTAAAGCTTAAATGACTATTTCTTGATATAAAATCAGATTTCAGACCTATCTTAACTTTTCGATTCCAATTCCATGAATTCACCATGGATAAATTTCTTGTGAAAACCAGAATGTGTATTAGTTTAGATTAAGAGAAGGGTATTTTTAACTTTTTATTTTTTTTTTTTTTCTTCTTTTAGACTTGCTCAGAAAATATTTTGTACTGATTCGCCATTCTGAAAAGAAAAAAAAAAACAACCAAAAAACAACAGCCAAAAACAACAAATCAAAACAAAACTAAAAAAGCGGCATCATCAGTCAGAATACTCAGAAGACAGGAGTAAAAGTTGTGAATACTATGGGCAGATTTAAGTAGGTCCGTTTCTAGTACTAGTGGTAGTAAGCAAGATCTGAATAAACACATAAAAACATATATATTTAATCTCTTAAAGCTTTGTAAAATTCTTGTTTTTTAGAAGTGTCCCCATTTTAGGAAATTTGGCAAATACGTTTATGTATGATATGTAAGTCTATATATCACGTATTATATAATATATTCTACATATATATTATACATGGAATATGTATATATACATAAAGCCTAAATTTGAGTGGAAGGAGTCAGTAGGACTCTGTGTACGCAATATCGCTCATAACGTAAAGGCCACGTGAAGTTCCTCATTTTTGAAAATTTGGATTTGAGACCCCTGATAATTTAGTCAATAATGTTGCTAATTATCATGCATACATGCCTACTTTTGAAAGTTGTTCTTCATCTTTGGGAATCATTTCTGCATAACCCTATATTAAATTATCACTCTTTCATTGTCATTACATTTGCTTTCCAATTGTTGAACCAGGGTTTCTTGATATGCAACAGAGAAATTGTCTCCCAAGACGTTGATGACTTTGAATACACTCCCCGACCTGAGTTTGAGGGACCCTTCATAGTGTATAATGAACCCAACGAGGTGGGTCTTCTCATTTTCATTTGGCAATGTTATCTTCCAAACTTAATCCTCATGGTTCTTATGAAACATTTAAGAAATTAATATTTTTGGAAGAATTTTGTCATTTTCATCGATTTCTCACTTGTTTATCCTCTTCATTTCTATATATCATGTTTTATATTTTATGTCTATATTTTTTGTTGTTGTCCCATTTAATGTATGAAGTTCAAGAGAAATTTTTTCAAAATTATTTTTGAAAGAGTTCTTTTTGGTGATTTATGAGAACTTATAAGATGCTGTTGGAAAGTAATACCAAAGGTAAAGCTGTGAAGAGAATTTGAAATGGGAGAAGAAAATATTTTGTATAAGAAAGTCTTATTCTCTATCTACTCTGGTAGAATTTGCTGACTCGTCATCCCCTTAAATAACAAGCAAAACACACACACACACACACACACACAATAAATAAACGTTTTTTACATAGATTTTTACATTTTTGTGTGTGAATGACAGAAAAGCCTTCTACAGAAGTTCTTTGAACATGTTCAAGAAGTCAGGCCCCATGTTTTTGTGACCTACAACGGAGACTTCTTTGATTGGTTTGTTGAGAAATTTTGTAAACAATATTCAACCTATGCCATTTACTGTAAAATGTTACATGGAAAAACATTGCATCCCTCTCAGTGCTGTACATTTGAAAGATCAAAATATTATTGCTTGATAGACATGTTTTTCCAATTGATTCGTGGTCAATTGGATTCATGAGGTATAATCAGAGCTGTGTACCATCCTGGATTTTCCGGATTCATCCTGGAATGCATGTGATTCTGCGATCCCGCATGAACATTTAAAAATCCCGGAGAAAAGGGTCAATTAATGCTTTTAGTACCTGACTACAATGGCTGTAGTTGGGCTTATAGTATAAAAGTTTAAAGAACTTTAGATCTGGGTTTTCAAATTGATGGAAGTGGAAGTGCCACAGAAGTCTTACTTTTACTAGCGAATCCCTCATCTACGTCTAGGCTTTAATTTACAATAATGTGTGCGCGTACGTAATATGTGTGTGTGCATGCACATGCCTGTGTATGTGTTAGTGTGTAGAGGCAGATGGTCCAGTTGAGAGTAGAGGAGAGCGAAAGAAATTAAGTGATGAGTATTTAGTTTTGTGCATCACAGTATATTTTGAATCTCGCCTGTTGGATTTTAATGTTGGAATCATGTTCTGAAAATAGGTCCACTGCTCCTATTAGGATCTCCAAAGCCTCGCTGAAGTTCATTAGTATATGATAAGTTCGCCATCCGTAATTTTTGTTCAAATTCCTGGTTTTCACTTTCTAATCCCATATTTTTGTCTGTAGGCAGCTCTGTGATGAGTTGATGCATAAAGATATTTTTTTTTACTTTGCTGTTTTTTTTTTAATAAAGAAAACTATCTTTTAATTTTAATAGGTTTCGTTTTTGGTATATTTATTGTTTGTTTGTTTTGCAATGTTCCCTCTTGATAAGAAAGCTGAAATATCTATCTGTCCAGGCCTTTTATAGAAACCAGAGCTGCCATCCATGACATGGACATGTTTAGAGAAATCGGATTTCAACGAGACTCGCAGGGGGAATACAAATCTCGTCCTGCCTCACACTTGGATTGCTTCAGGTTTGACTAATTTTGTTGTTTCATGAGCTGTCAACCTCTCTCATCCTTTGCCATTCAATTTGTAGGTAATACATGAAAATTCAGCTCTCTCATCCTTTGCCATTCAATTTGTAGGTAATACATGAAAATTCAGCAAGGTGGAAAATTCATCAAATAATTTAGACAAAAACCCTGTCCATATATAAAGATTGGGGACGAGTTGGTTGATATGTTAATAAAATTGTGAGTGATTCATGTGGATGCCATGGAATCAGCTGCCATCTTTGATTTTGTTTCAATTTTGGCCCAACTTAAAGCTTTGCTCTAAATTTTTTTCTTATTTATGTTTATTATTTTAAAAATCACATTACAGCTGTTTACACTATCATCGAATATTTTTGTCTTTTACAAATTTTTGGAACTCACCTGTCAACACAGCAAAAAAACATGATTTGTTTGGAGGGGAATGAAATAAAGAACATCCTATTTTTTGCCCTGGATGATCTTTAAAAAGGATATTTACAAGTGTTTCAGGAAATTGTATGCATATATGTTGAAAGAGGAATAGGAAACAACAGCCAAGAAAAAATGCTTTGAGAAAAAGACGTTTGAGAATGAACAATGGAAAAAAAGATTCACGATGAGGCAAATTCATTCATACTTTCTCAGGAAGCCCTTGTGGCATAAAATCCTTCCCTTTCCATTGGTTTCCTGCATGCTTATTCTAGGGCCTTTGCTCATATCTTTTGACACTTCTTTGCTAGTGATACTGTTTATAGAGATGTATAAATGAAAGCCATGCTGCTTTCAGGGGCATTTGCATAGTGAATTACGCATACTATAGTGTTCACTAAGGCAAGGAAGTCAGCAGCCTGTACATGAAGAGAATCTTTGGGTTATCCAAATATCCAAAGCAGAAAGCCCATATCGAGTCCTGTTCTCCAAAACTTGAATTTCAGGTGCTACACTTGTCCTTCATTGTGTTTTAGAATAGCGAAGTATTCAATGGAGCTGCACTGACAAAATATAAAATATGTATTTTGTTATGTGAGTGAAATGAACTGAATAATGTCTTTATCATAGCTAAGCACATTTTGAGAATACAAAATGTATCCATGGAAAACTTGAAATTGTAATTTTGTATACCAGAAGTAGCTTTTTGAGGAATTTAACAAAATAGTCAGACAACTTAATGTCTTTTTGTCGGTTTTGTCGCGATTTGTATCTAGTTGTTGGTTATGTTTTTCTTTAAACTTCAGATGGCATTTATTGTTGAATCTACTTGTTTTATCTAGAGAATGAATATATATGAAATTGATTTTTCATTAAAAAAAAAAAAAAAATCATACACTGACTTCCTTTTCGTTAACATCTCAACCTAGAGAGAATTTTTATATTTTACCTTCATATCTATGATACACATAGAACCAATATTGATGATCCCCAGATGGGTGAAACGAGACAGTTACTTGCCGATGGGAAGTCAAAATCTCAAGGCTGTGGCCAAGGTAAAGAAGCTTCATAGACGATTTTTGTGGGAAGTGTATTTGTCAAATACATATGTATTTCTATGTTTGACACATACACATGGTGTGCGTCTGTATTTGACACATACACATGTATTTCTGTATTTGACATGTACACATGTATTTCTGTATTTGACACATACACATGTATTTCTGTATTTGACACATACACATCTATTTCTGTATTTGACTCATACACATGATGTGCTTCTGTATTTGACACATACACATCTATTTCTGTATTTGACACATACACATCTATTTCTGTATTTGACATGTACACATGTATTTCTGTATTTGACATTTACACATGTATTTCTGTATTTGACATGTACACATGTATTTCTGTATTTGACACATACATATGATGTGCTTCTGTATTTGACACATACACGTCTATTTCTGTATTTGACACATACACATGATGTGCTTCTGTATTTGACACATACACATGTATTTCTATATTTGACTCATACACATGTATTTCTGTATTTGACAGGTACACATGTATTTCTGTATTTGACACATACACATGTATTTCTGTATTTGACTAGTCCGAGACAATCTGCCATGGAAGATTTTGGCAATTTGATGGAGTGATGCATGTGTCAGTAAAATAATTGTAGCTGTGAATGCCCTTCTGGAGTATAGCCGATCTACCACCCATTTTGGTTCATATGTTACTGTGCTTTGTTTGCTATTGTAATGCTGTTTTGATTTTCTGTTTATGATTGGTTTTAGTACACTTTTTTGATTTGCTGACCTGTTGATGTAAATGTTATGCATGTGTGTGTGTATGAGTGTGTATGTGTGTTGGGGTAGTGGAGAGGAGACAGAAGGAGACAGAATGTTTATTTTAAAATTTGTCATCAATCTCCAGGCCAAGCTACGTTATGATCCCGTGGAACTTGACCCCGAGGAAATGTGTCGCATGGCCAGTGAGGAACCCCAGGTAGGTGGCTCTGAGATTCTAGTAACATCTATAGGCACCTCTACTTCTTTTTTCTTTTTAACTTTTGAAAGAATTGTCTACCTAATTCTAGTAAGAGGGTTCATGTTAGTGCAGCTTAGATGAAGACTGGTATTCTTTTTTCTGAAAAGATTTAGTAATCTTCTAATGTATTTTATTATACATAGTGTAATCTGTATCTTCCCTGATGCATGCCCAGGTCCATGTTGATGAATCAATAAATGAAGTCATGCCCAGGTCCATGTTGATGAATCAATAAATGAAGTC
>JBBPCV010668510.1:0-11145 GCA_037974505.1 Plocamopherus tilesii
TCTTCTTCTTCTTCTTCTTCTTCTTCTTCTTCTTCTTCTTCTTCTTCTTTTTCTTCTTTTTCTTCTTTTTCTTCTTCTTCTTCTTCTTTACCAGTAAATATGAGCAAATTAATTTTCTTTAAATCATTGAGTTTATGTTGTATTATACTTCTTCTCTAACAGATGCACCAGAATATATTGGAGTACCCAGGATGCAAGGAGGCGATGTGTGTATACTTGTCGTATCATTGAAGTGAAGCCAGAGGTGGAAGCATCAGAAATGCACATAAAGGATATAAGAGTTGTGCACGATGAAAGCCACCCCGATTTTGTGCCTT
Organism: Plocamopherus tilesii; assembly: GCA_037974505.1. Taxonomy (NCBI): domain Eukaryota; kingdom Metazoa; phylum Mollusca; class Gastropoda; order Nudibranchia; family Polyceridae; genus Plocamopherus; species Plocamopherus tilesii. Next base: position 318 of record JBBPCV010668510.1, read on the forward strand.
ATGACCAACTGAACCTGGACAGCTATGGCATCCCCAATTTCACTCTGCTCCACAACTTCAGGCCGGCGTTGAAGGAAAGAGAAGAAGGGGGTGGCGATTTGATATGTTTGGGAAGTAGCGATTCTGTGCAGTCACCGATTTCTGGCCCAAAACAAAACAATGCGGCAGTGAAACCTGTGAACCTGTCCGGTTTGTCGGCGAGCACCCTAGCCCTGCTGAACATTAAGGATCCCACAAAGTACATCCCTCCAAAGAAAGGAGATTCATGGCAGATCCCCAGTCGCAGGTCCAGTGCCGGGGATGACGAGGAGCTGGGTCTGGTCCGAATCGCACATCGCCTCAACAGAGCTGCGGCGAAAGACGGATCCCCGAAAAGGTCTTCAAGCTTGGAGAGGCTGTCTACACCCTCTGCGTCCAACCATCAGGGGAAGGTTGTGAAGCACAACCCGAGGCCATCTCAGTCCCTCACCACATCTCCTATCATGTTCCAGGGATACATGGGTGCTTTAGGGCCAAAATTGAAAAGCCCAGACATTCACTTTACCCCTTCAGTTATCAAACTCCCATCAGACTCCCAAAAGAATTCCCTTCTCCGGGCGAGGTCCGAGTCTCCATTTGGGGGCCGCAAAGTTTACGAGATTGTCCCGCCCTTTGGCACTCGATCTGTGTCCTTGTCCCCGCCGACAATCAACCCAAGGGGATTACATTTGCTTAAAAGGAATGTTACTACTGGACAGGCACTTTCTGATGACAAAGATGTGATCTATCTCGACGACGAGCCATCTCTCTCCAAGGAAAATTTTAGTTCATCGCTAGTCGCAAATCCAATAATTGAGCTGTCAGAAAACGAAGATGACGAGTCTATGGTGGTGGAAAATGCCTGTAAAACATCCACCAGTGACCTTCTTCCACATGCTTCTCCAAACGAAGACACATCTCTCACAGCTGCCACTGCGAGCATCAGCTCAGTCTGTGAAAACGACAAGTTGGTCTTGGACATGGAACAGAACTCCTCTCCCCATCTCTCCCCCGAATGTATTCAGTCAATTTTGAAAAGCGTTCCCGAAGACATACTGGAAGGCAACGAGGTCAATGTCGTTGTTCTTACCAACACTGAGGACATGACGGAGGAGGACCTGATAACCATGGCCTCTGCTGCCCTCGGCGAGGCTAAGTCTGAAGATGGAGAAGAAGGTGGGGATGGCAGTGGCGATGGCTCTGGGAAGTCCAATAATGAGGAAAATAGCTCTGAAAACTCTGCCCCATCCAGTTCAGAAAGTGGCTCGCAACTCATAAGCCAGAATGCTGAGCCTGCCAACTCCACCTTGGAGCAAAGACAAGCCGAAGGGGGTAGGGCCTCTGAAGAAGAGGTCACTGATGTGCATGAAAGGGACAATGAAAATTCAGAGAAACTGTTATGCTTGAGTGGTTCAGAAGCCAATTCAGAAGTTGATAGGTGCTCCGGCACGAGAGACCAAACTGATTCTGCGTTTAGAATGTGTCAGTTGTCAGCAGAAAAAGAGAAGGATGAAGATGATGGCGATGAAGACAGTGGCAGATGGAGAAAAAATGAAAAGGGGCCCCTTGACAAAAATCCATGTGATCCCTCATCTAAGGATAGAAAATCAGAGGATGAAGAAGATAATGACGATGAAAAGGATGAATCTAAAAATTTGTTGGAAGAAAAGACTGTCGGATCATCTGATTCTAACAGAGGGATGCCACAGGAAGCCATTGGCAGTATTGAAGGCGATCAAATTCAAGTAGGCAGGTGTGACATTAATGAACCAAAATGCATTTTCAGTGTTGCGGATACAGGTGCACTGCAAGTGCCTGAGTCAAATACCCTTAACTCTCAGTGTCGAAGTGGCAATGTCCAAACAGATCTTCCTGTCAGTAACTCTAATCCTGATCCGTCTTCTCAATGTATGGAGAATGATGAGAGTGTTTCCAGAATTACCAATGACGAAAGTGACTTGAATACATATCAGCTGAATCGTGTTGTGAGACCTTCAACAGACGGCTTTGTTGTATCTGAGGAAAGAGAAAGCTTCTCTCTCTCTTTCAGCTCGGACATTGAGCAACCGCGAGAAAAAGGTTCCCCTGTCAGTCTCCCACATGGGGATGAAAACGTCTTGGGCGCTTCGATTATTGATATTGTTAACGAGCCTTCCGTGGACGAAGCAAACATTTCTAGTGTTGATCTTGGAGACGATGGAGAGGTCATTGAGCTGTCTGGACCAGATGGGGAGTCTGCCATGGAAAGGATCGTGGAAGATGGGCCCGACCTTGAACATTTGGCACCCCTCCCAGGAATAATTGATAACCTTCGCCCAACCGTGTCATTCCAGGGGACAGGAGACATTGAAAGGACTCAGCAAAATAATGATGAATTGCATTGCACCAAAGAATTTCAAAAGTCCATAGACTCTGTTGTTGAAAATGGAAGTGCATCCAGTTTAAAACCAGCCACAAGCTGGTCAGCATGCCAGAGAGAAGTATCCCAGAGCAGCAGCCGGCAAATGCCTTACTCGTGTGGATCTTCGTCTGCCGCGAATGAAACAGGATTAGAATGCCAGCCATACTCTCAGGGCAGACTTTCTGTAGACCCAGAGGAGCGTCCTTCATATCATGAGAACATGAAAGAAAAGGGAGGTAAAGAGAAAGGTGCCATCGGAAGAGAAAGAGCCGTTGCTGAGACCACCGATGAAGAGAGTGACTACCTGGTATTGGAAGATTTGAGCTTTGACGAAACTCATGATGAAGAAGGCAACGAGGTGGAAAAGACAGGGCAGGAAAATCAAGAAGAGGATGGTGATGTTATGGAGGTGTCTGCTCTGCCCAAAGCTGTGTCCCTTAAGGCAAATATCAAGTTGTCTGAGGCTGCGTTGGAGGGTGAGATTCATCCACCAGCAAGTGAATGTAAAGTTGACCAGAAGTTGTCTCCCCTTCCAAATTTGCATCATCCAGATAGAGAGCAGTCACTAGAGAGGGATGGACTCGAAGAGCTACCACAAAGAACTGCTGATACGGAGAAGTCTGCTGATGCGCCTCATCAGTCAGGTTCCCAATACCATGAAGATCATCTTTCACCCAGTTCTGTCCAAGAAGAAAATGTCGGAGTGGAAGCAGGGGCAAAGGAGCAGGTTCACACGGGGGAAAGTGCAACTGTCAAACAGGATGTTGATACGGGATTGCCTCTTTTGGAGGATAAAGTTGTGGAAGAGATCAAGAGTGAGGAATTGTTTCTAAAGACAGAACAGACCGTCAAGGAACAAATGCCGAGCACGTCAAATTCAGATGGTGGAAAGGAGGAGGCTTCTGGAAACCAGAAGAAAGGTCTGAAGCAGTACCCTTTAAGGCGTAGGAGTTCCAGGGTGATGGATGATTTAAAACGTGGGAGCGTAAGCGACTCAGAGTCTCTCACATTGAAGCCCTCGTCTGAGAAGAGATACTCTTTGAGTGACTACGAGAATAAGACCAAGTATATACCGTTGAGCAAAAAAGAGCTGGCAAGGTTGTCCTCTTTGAAGAAGACATGCAGTGATGGCCCCATTAGTACTGAGAATGTAGAGGATTGTGCGGAAATTCTTGATTCAGTGAAAGAAGAAGACCAGAAAACTTTGTGCTTAGCACAAAAAGGTCGGACGACTAGAAGTGGATCAAACAATTATTTTTCCTCAAAGGCGAGGGACAAGAAAACTGACCAATGCTCAAATTTAGCTGACACTGCCAATGAAAAGGAGGAAGAAGATATTGTGGCAGTTCCAGAGGTTCAGTCCAAAACAGATGATGAAGTTTTCCATGAAGATGAAAGTCTCAATGATAAGATAATGGAGGAGAACTCAACCAGTGGCCCTTCTTCAGACAAGGGTCCCTTTAAATGTCCCACCTGTAAGCGTCTGTATCGAACTAAGGACAGCTATCATTCTCATGTGCGGATTTGTGATTTTGAAGTCAGCACAAGCGACGAGGAGGAAACTCAGGGGGCACAAGACTTACCCGGCTCCCCTTCAAAAGAGTCTATGGATCGATTGTCTTCCAACTTCAATCTCTCACGTGAACTCCAAAGAAAATCACAGGTGGCACCATCTTCAGTCGACGTACATGAACCTTTAAGCATCATTATCACAGATGATTTCAAAGATGTCAAGTTCTCCTCCTTGAACAGGGAGCTGTCTGATGACGGCAGCAGTGTCCACAGCCAGGACTCCAAGAGGTCCCTGAGGAAAAGCACTTTGACGCAACGAAACGTCGCTCCCGCTCACCTGGGGAAGGTACGTCTTAGAGACTCCAAGTCGACTGCGTCACCCGACAGTACGTGCTCGTCCCTGCTGTCACCGAAAAGTGCCATGGCCCGGCTGGAGGAGAAAGTCTCTCCGAAGGAAACCATGCTGGAAGCTGTCGGGCTCGTAAGTCGTCGCTCACTGGACGCAGCTTTGTCCCAGACCGTGTCTGACGGCGACGTTCCGTGCGATTCCATTGCCACTAGAACCAGAACCATGAAGCTGCAGCCCCGTGTTTCACCGACGGCGATGGCTGTTGCTCCAAAGAGAGAGAAGAAAAGCCCTGCTCTAGCATCGGCCAGTGGTTCAAAGCTGAGCATTATGGCTGGGGGCCTGAAGAAGGAAGAGAAGGTCAAGGAGAAAGGAGTCAAGATTACCTTTCCAGAAGTTGACCATGAGATTCAGATAGATGCGTCAAAGCACAGCCGGCGCCAGAAGAGGCAAAAGCGCATTTGGTATGTTGAAGAAACGGAGAGCTCAGAAGATGAGGCGGAGGCAGACAAAGAGGACACTGCCACCGTAGAGGCAGAAGGTGATGAGAAAGGTGTAGCAGGAAGAACCCGTCACTCAAGGATGCGTCTGTCTCAGGAGGTGAAACCAGCAGAAGGGAAAAGCCCAAAAGTGATGTCTGGAGAGTCACAGGACCAACAGGGGTTGGAGAATGTTGGAGTTCCTTTGAAACAGGAAGTAGAGGAGGCTGCATTGTCAAGAGACGTCAAGAAAAGGGAAGAGAAGACCAGTGAAAAAGAAAGGAAACCCAGTCTCGAAAGAGGTACCAGAAAAGGCGGAAAAACAAAAACTCGATCAAGTTTGAGATCCCTAGTTTCATCCTCCAATAACATGCAGCAAAATATTGATGGGGGTGAAGAGCCCATTGATAGAGACTTTGATGAGAAAAGTGGTTATGGTAACGATGATGAGGTAGACGCTGCCTCAGTTTTAATTGGAGAAACAGTGAAACATGAGATTGAAGAGTCAAAAGCTTACAGGAAAAACAGGGAGAGTAATGATGGTGAAGACAATCTAGAGACCACCCTGAGACGAAGTCGCAGACCCTCGAATAAAACTGCAAAACTCAACGAATACCTGGCTATCTTGAAGGGGGAGAAAGAGGAAGGCACAGAGGCAGAAGTTTCTAAGAATGCCAAAGAAACCAGTGAGTCACCTTTGTGCTCCCCTCCTCCCGAAAAACGTGGCCGAGGGAGGCCAAGGGTTCACCCTGAGGCTGTAACTGAGAAAAAAGTTGTGGAAGAGAAGGAAGAAGTGGAGAGAAAGGTAGGCAAAGAAGCAGAGTGTAATGTAGAAGAGAAGAAAGCAGAGAAAATCGTTAAAAGAGGAAGGGGTCGTCCAAGAAAAGAAGTTGTGAATGAATCAGAAAAGCTGATGAATGAAGCTGTGAGTTATGGAGGAACCAAAGGGAACAAATTTGTAGAAGGTAAGGAGAAAAATCCAGAAGGAGAAGAAAGAAGATTTGAAGAGGAGGGTGAAACTGAAGACATAAAAGAGGTAGAAAATGAAAGTATGAATGCTGATGAAGGAAGTGAAGTAAAGAAAGAGGAGTTGTCTGAAGTCACCTCGAAACAAGTGGAAAGACGCAGAAGCTCTTTGAGATTGAACAGGCAGAATCAGGAAGTGAAGGCTGATGTAACTTCTAAACCAACCACAGTCGAAGCGGGTCAATTGAACAGGGAAGCTCAGATCAGTCATTCAAAAGAAAAAGATGAAGATGATATCAGCCTTTCAAAAGAAAGAGATGAATCTCAGATCACCCCTTCAAAAGCAAAAGTTGAAGCTCAGAACAGCTACTCAAAAGAAAAAGATGACGCAGAGATCAGCTTTTTAAATGAAAAATATGACGGCATTGAGAGCACACAGAAAGAGTCTGACCGTCGCATAAGTATTCTTCCCATGGGGTGCTCTGAAAGTATAATGTTAGGTTCGAGAGATGCAACAAAGGAAGGCTTGCTACATGCAGATAAAACTTCGTCTGGTCGCATTGTCGCTAAAATAAACGGCAGTGGCAAGCATGATGTTATTGATTTGACTGAAGACGATGACGTGAAAGATGCTGTACCATCGTCATCATCATTATCATCATCATCTTTATCGCTCAAACCTGACCTTCAGAAAGTACTACCGTCACACGTCACCGATGCCATGAGAACCTCTGGGCAGAAGCTGAAAATTGTTGTCCGATCTCCAAATGTCGAGGCAGCCCAGAAAATTGGTGAGCTCCTGCGGAAGACTGCCATGAATCTCACCTCTCCCAATGCTGATGTTTCTGTTACAACAACCGATCTTCCTGAAAATAGATCAGCACCCAACGAAAGTCACAGCATGGCCCTTTCATCTCAAAACAATACGGGGCGAAAGGAAGAGGGGCCTGATCTGAAAACGCCCAGAGACAGTGCAAAAGCATTTGATGGAGAACCCCAAGCGAATGTAAATGTTTCCGAGATGCCAAAATCAAAGCATGATCCAGAAACTCCTCTGATATCGAGATCCGAGAGCCCAGATTCCATTTCCGCAGCCTATGACATTCAGAGTGATGACTTCAGCTCTGAGACTTCCAACGATGGTTATGATGCTCCCCAGAAAAGCAAGGACTCCAAAATCCCTGATGTTGTGAACAACAACTGCACAAATAATGTAGCCCCGGCGAGTTCTGTCATCAGCATCCCGACCAATGTTAATGACAACGCCGAGGACTCAGACGACGATGTCATTATTGGCGAAGCCCATGGCTTGCAGGTGCCAGATCCCTCGATGTCGAGGCAATCATTGTTGCAGGCGCCTCCTCAAGTGGAGGTCAACAATCAGCCTTCTTTTCCCAACAACATGCCATTCATCCAATCCCAGCCTCCTCCCACCATTGTCACTTTGTCGCCCAAGCAGAGCTCCATGTCCATGCCCTGTTCGACCCTGGTGGGCGGCATCTCGCCCCAGTCTCACGCAATGCAAGCCTCTCCACTCTCTTCCCCGCCGTTCGTGGTGTCCGAGGTGTGCCCCGGCCGCTACGTCATCCAGCCAGCGCCGTCAGCGCCGACAAAAAGCGAGTTCCAACCAGTGAAGCAAGAAGTCGCCCCGCCCAATGTCTTGATGCAGGCCCCGCCGGGCGCTTTGTTGCAGAATTCGCCCCAGGCCGGCATGCTTCTCCAGACCGGCGCCCAGCCCTTGCCCTCCATGCCAAACTCCCAGCAGCCGCAGCCACACGCCACCAACCTCCTCCTCCGGCACACCAGCCCTCCCGGTGTACTCCTCCAGCAGCCAGCCAGTCAGCCAACGCAGCCCTCCCTGCCGGTTGGCCCGATGTTGCCGACCAGCGGGCAGCCTGCCGTTTCTTTTTTGGCCCTGGCCAACCCCAGACTGATAACTCCACAGCTCAGTCTCCAGTCCCTGAATCAGGGCACCATCATGCCCTCTGCCTTAAACATTCCAGCACTGATGCAGCAGCCAACCATCAGCACCAACCAGTCTCTCCTTCATCCGACTGTCAACACCAACCAGACGCTCCTTCAGCAGCCGGCAGTCAACGTGAGCCAGTCCCTTATGTCACTGATTGCTCAGCCTTCCGTTTATGTGTCGAATCTCGTCCAACAGTCAGCACAGCTCCAGCAGCATCAGCCAACGCCTTCCCCCCAGCACACGCACCTCATTTCCACCATGGGGGGTCTTCCTTTAACGTCCCTTGTCGGATCCCAGAACCCCAGCAACCCTGCGTTCAACACCACCACTTTAAATTTAGCTGCGCCTTCAACCCCGTCCTTGCCATCCTTCCATCCCTCGCCACAGTCGCCCGTCCAGTCTTCTCTTTCTGTCGGAAAGACCACTGTGTCTCTGCCGTCATCATCCAGTTTTCCTTCATCATCGATGTATCACCAACAAACTCCCCTGTCATCTTCTTCACTTCCATTATCCTCACTCCCAAGCTCTCAGTCCGTCCTTAGGATGAGGCTGCAATCACAACATGCTTCATCAACCTTAAATCAGCTGGCCAGTAGGGCGCAGTCTTCTGCAATTTCTCACAGTCAGTTTTTAAGGCCAAAGCATCACCTGTCGTTGTCATCATCAACATCATCGCCTTCGTCGTCATCATCATCATCTCTTTATCAGTCAAACACATCAGCATTACTAAAGCAAAGTAGAGGACACGGAGCGTTCAGGCCAGAGCAACTCCCGAGACCCCAACCACCAGTTTGTCTGCCATCTACCCCTTCCTTGAATCCACGGTTGAACTTGTCTCCGCCCAGCAGTTCAGAAGCAGCGCCAACACCAGCAATCAGCCTGCCGTCCAAAGTCAACTACATGGGCAGCTTTGAGCTCAACTCCAGCACCCTTCAGTCGCTGATGAATTCTCAAGGGGAGGACAACGTGAGGTCTAAGTCCATTCTCGAACTGATCAAGACTGCACTGCTCAGTCCGAGAGGTAAACAAGTGCCTGGTGTGGAGGTACGGCCCGTGATGACCCAAACCCCACAAGGGCCCAAAAGGGTTCTGCGCGTCTTTATCGATGAAGATCACTTGAAAAACATTAGCTCCACTCCCGATGGATCGCCACCAAAGAAACCGACTCAGCCGCTGCCTCAGGCCTCGAGGGAAGACAGCCACCCGCACTGTCCATCGCCAATTCAAGCCTCATTACCTTCCTTCACCAAAATCATGACCAACGAATCGCAATCTGCTGATTCTGGGAAAAGCGCCGCCACAGAAGAGGGAAATTATGTTCAGATTCCGATATCTCAAAGTGTAGGACACTTTACATCGCACCATTCCCGAAACGCTGTCCAGGAAGGCACACAGCTGCGGAGGCCATTGAAATCCGTGCATTCTTCCCAGGCGACAAAACGAAAATTTGCCCCAGCGGCGGTGTGCAACAAGGACGCACTTGGGCCAGACGGTGTGCCCGAGGTCAAACGCCCTTACATGAAGCCATTGGAGAAGGATGATGGCATTATCAGGGGTTCATACCAGCAAGTGGTCCCAAGAGTTCTGCAGGTAGAGACGGAACAAAACCCATGGCACCAGGTCCACAATAAGTCTGAAAAACACACGGCCCTCTTGTCGCTGCTGTCCCAAACCTCTTCCTCACACCCCAATCGATCGACCCCATCAGCCACGCCTTGGACACCATTGCTTTCGTCAACCCAGTCTCTCCCACCACCACCATCATCATCACCACTCGCTGCGGCATCGAGTCAGGCCCAAACCACTCAGCCTGCCGCTTCATCAAGCAGCTCTGTAGGTGTCAGCACCGACCAGATTGTACAGTCGCATCACCTTCCCACCCCAGTGCAAAGGGCGGCTCCGTTGTCTCCGCACAAGCGTGCCAGCTTTCCCACCATTCACACGGAGAAGCTGTCCAAGAGCTCCTCATCCCAAACTGCATGCAACACAGTGAACAAGAAGCGCTTACGGAAGCAGATGTTGAAGAAGATCCGACAGAAGGAAACGGGCGAGGGTCAAGGCAATCTGGCGACCCGAGAAAAGAAGAAGAAGAGACAGGCAGGGCCGCATCGGATGAAAACAGGTGATTTTAAGATTGAATTGAAGATTGATGGGGTGAAATAAATTTTAAATGTGTTAATTCGTTCTGTGGGTAACTGATCTTTTGGTTTCTGTGGGTAACTGGTCTTTTGGGTCGCCAGTTGTGTGACCTAGTGAATAATGGCCCAAAAAAAACACATTCCAAGCTTAGAGCAGTTTCATGTCCTTTTTTTCACAGTCAGCTTTTATTCCTCTAGTATTGGTCCCCTTATTTTTCTATTATCTATTATGAAGAGTTAACCTTTTTTATTTTTATTTAAATTTACATTAATCTGTACTGTTGATTGATAACAAAGAAAGTTTATTTGTTCATTACCTTGAATGTGAATACTAACAATCTCTCAAATCAATATTTAATATGTTCTAATGCTTTATGAACAGTTTGGGTTTTTTTTTTTCTATTAATATTACAATTGTGGAGCTTTGATAACTTTTTCCATTTCTAAATTTCAAGCTTCAATCGAGGTTGCTCACTCCTTCATACATCACAAGAAGATCGGCTCATCCCTACCCCAGCCGTCCTTGGAGGAGGAGGTTGTGGCCACTCCGCTGGACGCCGACTCGGGCCGAGACCATCCTCACGAGAGTGGCCCGCGGAGCCAGCCTCCACGCTGTGAGAGCCGGTTGAGATTCCAGATCACAAGTGAGGACGGTTTCTCATGTGAAGGAGATACTATGGAAGGTGAGCCTTCTTTCTTTTTTTTTTTTGACTGCTGTACGATTAAATGGGAGCTCTGCAAGTTGTAGAGATCAGTTATCTGGTTTTGCTATGGCACAAAGGATGTGAAGAATCAAAAATCATAACTCCAAGCAACATCCCTCATGCCCTTTTTCCTACTTGCTTCCATCAAGACCTAACTGTATTTACTTTTATAGTTTTTAATCATGTTGATGCAGAATTGGGGTTTGAGGATGAGAGTCGAGGAACAAAGCATGAGATCAAAATTAAATGAGTGTTTAAATATTCAAGAAGAATAATAATAACATGGCAATAAAAA
>JBBPCV010669621.1:0-11143 GCA_037974505.1 Plocamopherus tilesii
GTTCCTTGTACCACTTCTCTATAGACTGCTATTTTTGCTTACTGTCAATTTTTGGCCATGGTTTGGATCTGCTTTCATTGTTCCTTTAAGTTGTTATTCATTGTTTTTGCATTTGTTTTACATTGTTGAATTTTCTTACAATTTTGTCCTCATTGAAAGGTTCTTATACCAGTTTTATGTTTTCCTCTGTTTTTCCTCTATATTCATCTTTCTTTTTGGATGAAAGTCATTGCAATGTCATTATCTTATTTTTAGAATGTTATATTTTATTTATGATATGCTTTTTTTCTTCTTTCTATTTTTTACAATTTTTCCTGTTCCTTTGGCAAGAATTTATATGTCGTCGTCATCAACTGTATCTTGTCATGAAATGTGAAGAGCTGGTCTAGGAATGGTCAGAAAGAGGGAAAAAAAAAAAAGAAAAAAAAAGAAAAGGCTAAAGTGCAGAAGTTGGCAATAATATACATCTCAGTTAAGTTTGTCAGCTGCTAGAAGAATTAGACCAACAAACGCTGCCATTGGTTCTTGGAGTAATATATGTTTAGTGTGCTTGTATGTGCATGTTTGACTTGAATGCCTTACGAAGAATGCAAAAAATGTACTTTTTTCTGCTGTAATTTATTTCAGTCTATAAAAATAATCTGGCCAAATATTGTGTTAGTCTTTTTCGTATTGTATTGGTATCCTGTACTAAGGGACTGTCTAACAATTGTCTCAGATGTCTTAGAGTAAGCAGGTTGTTTGCTTCAAGCTTTGTCATGAGAGAGGTCGTTGAGACAATCAACGAAGATGAAAATCTATCAAAATTACAGCACACCAAAGTTGTCCCTTTTTACAATCATTATGAACATAGAGGAGATGAGTCACCGGTTCATTGTATTTACACCAAAAAGGGTTCAACCTGAGACAGAAACCTTTGCCCCTGCAATTTTAATTAACTCCAAACAGACTTTTTCATTCAGTCATCGGTGTCTGTCTTCTTTTATGATCAGTTTTTCCACTTTGCGTATTAATTTTATCTAAACGAGGAGAGACTTTTGTTTGTTTTGTCTTGTTTTTGTTCTGCATTGTTTTTGTTTTTTGTTTGGGGTTTGTTTTATTCTTGTTGTTTTATTTTTTGTATGTATGTTTGTGTTTGTACGTATTTGTGCGTGATTTGCTTTTGCTTGCTTTTGTTCCATTTGTTACAGCCTATAGTTCCTGTGACATATTTCATTGTACTCCTTCTAAAAAGTCTTGATTTAGTCATGTGATTAGTATGAGTATGCTTCTTTCTTGAAGTCTCTCATGGTCATTATCGCTAACTGCTTTTGTTGGCTACAAACATGCAATTATAAGGCCTTCATCTGTATTACTGAAATCAAATGTGATTCTGGGATACTACAGATCACATTGCAAGAGAGATGGTGGAAGCTGGTTTTTGGGAGAAGTTTGTTGTTGGAGGTTTTTTTGTTTGTTTTGTTTTGTTTTTTATTCAAACTTGGCTTTGCATCTTTCCTCAATCCCTACGTATAACAAGGCTCAACCCTCTTACTTGACAGATGCCAGAGGAGTTTGAAGACATCCGAGTGTCTGTCATCCGGCCAGGTGCAGTTGACCCAGATGGCCTGTGTGGGGACTCCACCCCTGGAGATGACTTCAAGACGACGACATTCCAGCCAGGTAAGATATCATCCTGGTGGGCCAATGTGGCAGCTTGGCTTCCAGATGGGACAAAAGGGGACATTGATTTTTGAGGGGGAAATACAAGTCTGAAATCATACTATTATACGTAAGCTTGACCGCTTAATTACTATACGCTTTGAAACGAAATTAAGAACAAGTACATAAAATATAAAGGGCGGATTTAAGAGTATTAAAAAGGCTTGGAAAATTATTTATCTACATAAATGTTTTTGTGATCAGACCGGAACAATGTTAAACTGAAGAAGACATTCTGCAATTTCTCTCAACCAGCAGGATAACTTAAAAAAGAATTAGGAAGAGAGAAAGAGAGAATTTCACATCCACTTGCTAGTTGTATGGCTGGGCCTCATCAGAGCTGCTGTTGCTGAATTTAGTCTTAACAACGAAAAGTGACTGCAGCTATTTGTTATGATAATTGATGACTCACTGTTAACTGGTTGCTTTTCCTTGACTTTCATGTACTAGGATCCCGATACGATGTGGTTACACCGCCGTCTTGCTTGGAGAAGGACACAACCTACACCATCGTTCTGGACTTCAATGCCTACAAGAAGAACCAGCAGACACCTGAAGCAACTTTGCTCATTGACTCGGTAAGTGGAAGGAGTAAGGTGGTGGAGTAAGGTGGTGGAATAAGCTGGTGGAGTAAGTTGATGGAGTAAGTTGATAGAGTAAGTTGATAGACTAAGTTGATGGAGTAAGTTATGGAGTAAGCTGATGGAGTAAGTTGATGGAGTAAGTTGATAGAGTAAGTTATGGAGTAAGCTGATGGAGTAAGTTGATGGAGTAAGTTATGGAGTAAGTTGATGGAGTAAGTTGATGGAGTAAGTTATGGAGTAAGTTGATGGAGTAAGTTGATGGAGTAAGCTGATGTGAAACTCAGGATCCCCATCTACTTTTACCCATCTTACCTCTTGAGGAAAATTTGATCCACATATTGACGTGTGTTGATTATCCCATGATACATAAATACAGCAAAGTATGATTCTCTGTATGGTGCTGGTTTCATCTTTGAACTTGGCATCTTGTCTAGTTTCTTTTCATTTTGCATTGCTTCATTTTATGTAAAGCAGACTTTTAGAAGATTGCATAGCTTTTTTTTAGTTTTTCCATTTTTTAATGACTACACCAAAAATAACAACTAATTATATGTCATCATATTGTTTTAAAATAAAAAGCAGATTTACCATCTGCCCGCTTAACAACAACTATAAAAAGTAGTTATCATTTCCTATCATGAAGAAGAATTCCTGGGGCACCCTACAATAATCAATGATTGTAAACAAGGTATTCACAACTGTACTTCAAGTAGAGGACATTTTAAAAAATTACTTATAATTAAGATTCCTTACAATAATTAAATAATTGTAAACAACATATACACAGCTACACTTCAAGTCGAGGAGAGCATTTGAAAACATTAATTATATATAACTCCCTTTTTATGAATTACCAGCTAATTCCTTATAATTACCCCCTACCCCCCACCGTCAACCCTCCCCCACCCCCACCCCTCCCCCATCATATACTTTTTCTTTTGCAAAGATCTTGATTGTTCCCAACGTGGACTACATTCCCATCTACCAAGGCCCAGGTCTCCCAGAGTACATGAAAAACGAGTTCCTCTACAACCGTTGCGACACCATGCAGTTCTCTTTCTTTGGTCGTGCACTCCCAGAACAGTGCCTCAAACACACCTTCTCCATCTCCGCGGTTTTGCACGATGGAGCTCTTGGTTAGTGGCCAAACCATTATAGCTTTTGACCCCGGTGAACACTGCCGATAGATGATTTAATTACCATGCATGTTATCTTTTACAACACAGAGAAATGATGTACCTTTTGTTCTCTGGGCTTATTAGAATGAGATTGCTTGATATTTTAGAGATCAATTAAATAAAGACAACTTATTAATTTAGCACATGAAGAAAAGAGGAGAAAAAAAACCCCGTGGTGTTGTAGCTTTGTGTGTTTTTCTGCATGGACTGTACATTTTCTTGTTGGATGCAAGGATCCAGGTAATAAGGCCTATGCTAGGAGCACAAGGACAGACATGGCAAAGATTGGTGGAGTAACGCCCAACATTTATATTGCCTCTGTAAGCCGAAACCCGTTTGTCAGGCAACCAAGAAAGTAAAGATAAAACCAATAAAGCTTTCAAAGTCAAATATCAAAATCCTTCATTTGTCATTTTGTCAGGTAATCAGGAAAATAAATCAATGGAGATAAAGCCAAAAGATAAAATCAATATCCCTAAGTGTTCACACTTAGATCAGGCTTATGGAGATCTTTGATTATGGACAATGAAGACTGGAATGTAGAATGACATTGAGATCTTTGATTATTGACAATGAAGACTGGAATGTAGAATGACATTGAGATCTTTGATTATGGACAATGAAGACTGGAATGTAGAATGACATTGAGATCTTTGATTATGGACAGTCAGAACGTAAATGTAGAATAACATTCACAGATTCTTGATACATTTATTTTCCTCTTTGCAGAATGCAAATGCGATGTTACAGGATCCACTAGTGTGGAATGCGACCCTGTTGGTGGCCAGTGTAAATGTAAACCCAATGTGGTTGGAAGGCGGTGTGACCAATGCGCTCCGGGAACCTTTGGCTTTGGTCCTGATGGATGTTCACGTAAGTAGCATAGATATGAGGTTGAATTAGATACACATAAGTAGCATTAGATACATGTAAGTAGCATAGATATGAGGTTGAATTAGATACACATAAGTAGCATAGATATGAGGTTAAATTAGATACACGTAAGTAGCATAGATATGAGGTTGAATTAGATAAACGTAAGTAGCATAGATATGAGGTTAAATTAGATACACGTAAGTAGCATAGATATGAGTTTAAATTAGATATAGCGCAATATCCACTAAGTGTGCTCAAAGTGCTTCACAAGGGATCCAGCAACACTGAATGCATAAGACAGAACATGCAACCAGTTAGGTGCAATCCATTATTTTCAGACAGGAACAAAGCTGTTGTATGGCCAGGTACTCATTTTACATGAATGGAGTGTGGAAAATTGGGTACATATACATATATATGTGGGAAACTTTTCCCAAGGGGCCCACAGCATGACTAGAACCCACAACTTCTTGATAACACGCCAAGTGTCTACATCTAACCATGATATGTGAATGAAATAGACTTACATTGAGTATAATTATACTGATACTCATTATCATTAAATCTGACGTTAAGATCCCCCACCCTCCACCCCCCACCCCCAAATCATAGAGTGCCCATCATGTATCTCTAGATATGAAGATGACAAGAAAAAAGTAAAATGCCAGCTGAGAAAATCAATACAGCATTGCATGTTTTCAGATTTACTCTTTCCTCACCAGACAAACTTGTCTCCTTATCCTGTCACTGATCCCAGTCAAGGCAAACCTTTTGCTTCCGTCTTCATGTTTTTGGGGGTTTTGTTTTTTGTTTTGCTCTGTTTTTAAGATATTTTCAGTCCCTTCCTTCTTCCCAACTGTACAATTTTTAAACAATTTTTACAACAAATTTTTATTTTCACCAGCCTGCAACTGTATCAGCAATGCATCGAGAAATAATTTCTGCAACCCCCAGACGGGTCAGTGTACTTGCATCCCCAACGTGGTGGGCAGGACCTGTGACAAGTGTCGCCCCGGCTACTGGGGTCTCCCTCAGTGCAGGCAGTGCCGCTGTAATGGAAATGCAGACTCTTGTGACCCGTACACTGGCGCTTGTATCAACTGTAAGAATTTCACCACTGGAGAATACTGTGAAAGGTACGTCGCGTGAATAATATTAGCCATGGAAGGAGAAATTGTCAATCAGATGCCACTCTGACACTCAAAATATGGTTGGGTGGCTTTCCAGCAGTCTATGGCGATCTGGGTCTAAATTGTGAGAGGCATCGCTGGTTTATATTTGGAAGTTGCTGTTTTATGAATATCATCATCAACATATTTATAGTGGTGTGTCGTTGTATTATGAATATCACCATCAACATATTTATAGTGGTGCGTCATTGTATTATGAATATCACCATCGACATATTTATAGTGGTGCGTCGTTATATTATGAATATCATCATCAAAATAATTTTCATCAAATGGTAAGTCAATTAAGATGCACCAAATTACCAAAGCAAGTGTAATTGGGATATAGATATCATGTTGCAAGTAAATATCACTCACATTATGTCATATCTATGAATCAACATTGTCGTATTAAATTGTTGAGGTGAGTTGTACCAATAAGTGTGGTCAAGTTCTGCTTGCGAGCTTGGTTTTTTTTTATCGTTATCTTCATGTCTTTTATTTACAGATGTGAAGACAGTTACTATGGCGACCCACGAATTGGTGCACGCATCCCCTGTAAACCTTGCATGTGTCCAGATGGTCCAACCAGTGGCATCCACCATGCTGACAGGTGTTACTTCGATCCTCGCAATCAAGAGGTTTACTGTAACTGTCGCCCTGGATACACAGGTAAGCTAAGAAAAGAAATTGCTGCATTAGTTTCTTGATGGAGGACCTGTCAATGGTGACCACTTTTTATAGTACCACATGCTATTATAGGCATTTTGGGTAAATGTTGTACCACATGCTATTATAGGCATTTTGGGTAAATGTTGTACCACATGCTATTATAGGCATTTTGGGTAAATGTTGAGAGTCTTGTGGCAACGTCATTGCTACGCTGGGACTTGTATTCAAAGAGGAGTATGGATGCTCTGCTGCACTCTCTTTCCTTCTGATCTTTGCCTTTTCTACTTGAATTCAATGAACTGATCAATAAGTCTCAGTACAAGAGGTTTTAGGGGTGTATGGAACTGACAAGACTTTTTTGTAGGAACTGAATTTTGCCAGGGTGGCAGTTAATATGGTCTGCTCTATTTTTTTTTTTAACCACCAAGGCTTTTTTTACAAGCATAAAGACACATTAGACCTCCTAGCTTATCGTCAACAAGCTTGATAAAGTATTGTGTTATTTGAAAAAAAGTAATAAACAACCATTGCCACACCGTTACCTTGCCCTTTCTCCCCATTTTTTAAAAGTCCCTTTAGTCCCTGTTCTATTCGGTCTGATATGTGATAGGAATTTCTTGACCTACTTGACTTCAACCTGTACACTAGCATAGTCATCTGACTTTGCAGTCTGGGCAGCTCTCCTTATTTTTATGCAGAAGACTCCATTCCTGTCTATCTATTGCTATTTCTCTGATGGTCTTGAGGTCTTCATAAGATGATTGCTGGATCTTTTCACTGGGCATTCTTTTGAGATAATTAAGAAGTGTTTCTCATCAAGAAGTGATTGGACCTCCTGTATTTTTTTGGCCCCACATCAGTAAAACAAAGGTTCATGGATTTGTTGGATGGAATTTCTGGATTGTGCCTCAAGATATGGCCAAATAGCCTCCATAGTTCCTCTCAGATGTAGAGAGCCATTGGTGTTTCATTTCGTATACTTTTGTTATATTATGTATTTTTGTTTTCTGATGATTTGGGGGAACAGGGGATGAATAAGTTGTTCTTCTTGTACATTTGAAAGAAAGGAATGAATTTTGTTTTATGAACATTAAAACTGAAATAAATCCTTACTGGCTATTGTTGATTCCAGGTCGTAACTGTGAAAGTTGTATAGACAATTACTATGGCAACCCCTTGGACATTGGCGGGTCGTGTCAGGCTTGTGTCTGTAACAACAACATTGACGTTGATGTCCCTGGCAGCTGTGATGGTAGCACAGGCGAATGTCTTAAGTGTCGCTTTAACACTGAAGGCTATGCCTGTGAACACTGCAAGAGTGGTTACCATGGTGATGCCACCAAACAGGACTGTCAACGTAAGTATTTGTGGTTTAAAAAATATTGGTTCACACTTTTTGTTATTGTTGGCAAACTTTAAATCTTGAGTATCTTTACTGTGTTTTACATTGTCTGGAAGTTTTTTTTCAATATCTTAATGTACTATGGAAGTATGAATACAGATGACTATCTGTTTTTGAAGATGGCCCTGCAAATGTTTGAGCACTATATCATGTCTGTCTATTTTTCATATTGAATTGAATTCTTTGAATGTTGATACTGTTTTGCCATTAATTACCTTGTTCTTAGCTCTTTGAGTGGTTTCCACTGTAACCTTTTAATGTTTATTTTTGTTTTACTTGGTGATTCAAGAGACTATTAAAAAGATGTTATACAAGTGATAGCTACCCTAATAATTCTGAGGTCAAATGAGGCAAAATATATCTCTGGTTTCAAATCAAATCCCGTCTGTTCATTGCTTTTTTGTCTTCATCTCCTCTCGCCCCCAAGGCTTATTAAGATGACAACCTATCCTTTGCTACATGTCCACACCAACCGTTACCAATGTTTTGTTTATTCTACCTTACTTTCCCCAGAATGTATATGTAACTCGATCGGTACTGATCCAGATGCTGGTGATTGTGACCGTGTCACTGGTCAGTGTCCATGCTTGCCAAACGTCATCGGCAAATCTTGTGACCAGTGTGCCTCAGCTCACTGGAACATTTCTAGCAACGAAGGCTGTGTGGCCTGCAACTGTGACCCTCAGGGGTCAAGGGTATTGGATTGCAACCAGGTTGGTTTGAAGTTGTACATTTGTCTGTTAGTGTCAGATTGACTGATGTCTTTAAGACAACTAAATATGGAGATTTCACCAAGTTGCTGTCTAAGAAAGGCATCTCTGTCGGATTCTTCATGGTTGAAATGCAGTCAGTAGGATTCATGAGTTGTTTAATGTATACTCTGCTAAGACAACTTAATCTGGGATCACAGAAGTTGAATAAGGCTGTAAAAGATCTAATAACAAGCAAAGAAAATACTTCATGCTGGATCTTGAAAAAGCGTATTGATAAAGAATAGGACTTATTTACTATGCATAGATATGGGGAATTCCACAACCAATGGGAAACTTAGTCTGTGCACCTTATAAGGAATTAGAATGCCTCGTTACTTGGGGGTCTCAGTAGCTTTGTTTGAATGTTGTCAGGATTCAGAACAAGCGAACCGGGTATATGCGGGATCAAAACCCACCAGAATCACAGAGGAAAAAAAAAACAACAAGGCAGTCCCAGGGTATAGCGTGTCATGAACACAGTCTGGTCTGGTCTATATAGGGTGTCAGAAGTTTAAGGTTGAAACACCTATTCGAGGGAGATTCTCTTTTCTGAAGATCTGGTACTGTCTCATTCCATCAATACATAAGATCGACAGCAAGGAACAGTAGTAATTTTCAACAATTTCTTCGCTAAGGTTTCTAGTGTCAATTTCTGTGACTGATAGTTTCTCCTGGAGTGGTTGGTCAGGCCTATGTTTAACCTTCTAGCTTGAAGGATGGGATTCATTTCAGAGATTCATTCCTGCACCAGTTGCTTTCCGCAGCTGATGATGATTTTTAAATCAAAGTTTTCCTTCCCCTAAGCAAACTGCTATTCCAGGCTTACGAGCTCAGTGTTAGATTTGGTTTGGTTTATTTGATCAGCTCATGTCACTGTAGATGCTATAAGGTGTTTTTTTTTCCAGGTAGATTTGAGTATGGCAAAGACAGGTCTCTGCATGACATCTTTAATAAAATGCGTTCCACTCAACAAGTCTCGGTTTATCATCCATCTCCATCAAAGCCTGGGGTTGATCCTCCCATCGCAGGCTTACAATATGAGCAATGGGAAATCAGAACATTAACTCTTCACGGAAAAGAAGCACAATTTAGTTATCACTTGAAATCAATGACATTAGGACTGTTCTTCTGTCATTGACAACCAAAACTTCCATTGTGGAAGACTCGTACGGTCCCTTAGTCTTATGGCAGTTTTAAAACTTTCCACTGATTTAGTCTTTTTCATTTCAACCGGGAGTTTGTTCCACAGCAGATTGTAGATGGATAAAAGGAATAGAGGTGGATATCAGTTCTCAATTTGGGAATTGTAAAGTTGTTAACCAAGCTTCTTGTCGCATATGTTTTCTTTTGGAGATGTTTTGATGGGAGAGTGATCTTATTATTTAAAGCCTTGTAAAGGGTTGTTAATTTGTTGTCTTGTCTACGTGTTTGTAATGGCAGCCTTTGGAGATCTTGGATAATTTTATCTGTTGGTAACTCCTTGTTGAAGTTGTTGCTTACCATGCGGGCAGCTCTTCTTCGTTTATTCTCAATATTGTGGATGTTATCTCTTTCACTTACTTTCAATGTACAGAATTGTATTTGCCTTTGCAGAAATAATAGGGTCTTACTGGCCTTGCCACATATGTTATCAATGTGTTTGTTCCATTTCAATTTTTCATCAATCGTCAGACCTAAATATTTTGCTTCCGTTGTTTGAGTTAGTTTTTCACCATGTATGAACTAGTTGTTAATGAGGGGGTTGTTTTTATTTGTTTTTTGTTTTTTTTTGTTTTTACTTGGTAATTGACACTTTTGCAGATGGAACTCCATTTTCCATTGTTTTTCCCATTTTTGTAATCTGTTGAGGTCGTCTTGGAGTAGCCTTGCATCATCACTAGTTTCTCTATATAGAAGGCTATCATCGGCGGAGAGCCTTAGTTTTGTTCCTTCTTTTAGGCCTTCTGGGTGTAATTAATATAAATCAAAAATTGTAAAGGGCCTAAGACTAGATAGACTGCCAATAATTTCATTTCACATATTACGGCTATTTGGTATGTATTGAAAGCTAGGTAGCCACAGTTCTTAAGATCGTTCCAAAGGCAAGTGGAATTGATGGAAGTCATAGTCATCAAATGCATGGCTAAAGGTTATTCCACACCCCAGGCTGACTAAATTGTGAGTTAGTACCAACTCTCCTCAGGAAAAGCCACCAAGGGAGAGAAGAAAGGCACCACCCTCACATTGATGGCCCAGGAACTGTGCTCACATATTCCTCCTGTGCGTTCCAATCAAATTGTGGGATTGCATCTTCTTACATCTTATGAATTTTTATGACATTTTTCTTTCACATCTTACCATAATCTTACTCGTCGACATTCACAGCCGATTGTTAATGATATGAAAATGTTATCTTTCCTAGATTGATGGCCAGTGTTCTTGCAATGCGGGCCGAGGAGGACAGCAGTGTGCCAACTGTGAGGATTTCTTCTATGGAGACCCCACTGACCACTGCTTTCGTAAGTTCCAGTTTGAATTCGTGAGTTGATGAAATACGTAGAAGATGAGAAGCAAAGTACTTCCATTCTCGTTTAACCCTTTTGTGGACAACCCGCCCGAAACCGCCCGTGCGCTGGACACGGCCTTGCGTTCAACCCGCCTGAGGCGATTACACCCTCTTACGTTCAACCCGCCCGAAACCGCCCGGGGCTCCCACGTGTTCCTTTCTCCACATTGTACAAAGGCAAGAGACCATATTTCGGTCCAAAAATAGAATAGAGATCAAGTTTGAAACTATGGGATGTCCGAGCCTCGATTTGATTCCAACTGG